>CAUYQG010154291.1:0-18235 GCA_963574415.1 Tarsius wallacei
ACGCCCGGCTAATTTTTTGATTTATTGTAGAGATGAGGTCTCGCTTGCCCAGGCGGGTCTCGAACCCGCCGGCTCAGGCAATCCACTCACCTCAGCCTCCCAAGGCGCGGGATTACAGGCTGAGCCACCGAGCCCGGCTCACAAACTACCTTTTAAAAAATAGATTCTTATAACATTTTCCTTGTCAGGGAAACTGAACTTATCTTTATCAACTATGGATATTCCAACAGCTGTTTTAAAAGAGTGATTTAATAATAATAATCACATTAGCTTTGTGATTAAAATGTGAGTCCTGAGTCACAAAAAAGTTAGGTCGCTTCATTTGTCCAGTGTCGTTTCTGAAGTTTTCAAAATGTGCAGGATGTTTAGAAGGAATTTTAAAGGAAATCTAGCACAAGCTATTATTACAACTGGGACCTTCATCATCAGTACTCTTGAATGTACCAAAGGATAAAATCCTAGTGACATTCTCATTTGACATAGAGGTTAGAAAGAAAGAAGTCGGTAAATAGCGTTTGCAAGGAACGATGTTTACATATAAAAAAGGATATGATTCAGGATAGGAAAAGAACTTCATGTAAATTGCAATTGCAAAAGCTTTATAGGAAACAGTTATGGAGGCAAAAAAATGGCAGCAATATAAAAAGGAAAGTAAATATCTTACATAAAACACATTAGAATAGAAAGCAAATAACATCAGTTCCAAACCAGGTGAAGTGAGGATCAACGAGAGACCCAAATTTCACCTGTACAATGACCATTTATGTACCTAATCCTGAATTGTACCCCACATCTTTAAAATAAAAAAAAAAAAAAGAAAAAAGAAAGCCAATAAAGAGAGTCAATGAGAATGGGTAGCACAAAGAGTAACAGGGGAATTAAACCCAGGCAATGTCTATCAATAATGTAGAAGAATTGGTAACTATTTATTATCTGAGCAGCACTGTTAGTTAAATAATTTCGCTTTAAAACATTCAATGAGTTAACACAGAAAAGAACTCAGAGTATAGGCAGAAGACATGTGCCATTTCTATATCCATGCGACATTGCTATGAGCAGTTAAATAACATTTCCAAGAAAAATGTATACATTTTAGAGAGTGTAGATAGATCCTGGACATTTTACTCCAACTTCTAATTCATTTTTGTTTTTACCATCTATTCAATTGGAGAAAAATGATTTATTGTTCACTGATATTTTTTTCTGAGGTGTCGATCTAAATCTGTTATCTTATTAAAGAATATGCAGATTTTCTTCTGATTTATGCAACTACAATGCTTGCTAAACAAGAAAATAACCCTAACAAAAGAATTAGGTTTTGTTGACATATCAGCTTGTCTTTTTGAGGTGTACGCCTTTCTCTGCATTCATAACCACTATTACTTTGATTATTTTCATATTGTTTCCACAGTAGAACATCTGAGTTGTAATATGAAAAAACAGGGAATTCAGAGGAAACATAACATTTTGTAGTTTTGTTGCAAAATTTTCTCATTAGTCAGTGCTATGATCAGCTGGAAGAAATAATTTGTCAAATATTCTCCCCAGTCAAATAGTGGTGATATTACTTCAGATAATTTTCACACTAAAAACATCTATTAGTTTTGTGCTGACAGCACAAGTCAATCCTGATGTCTTGGATATTCAGTTTCTCTAAAGATAAGGTCAGAAGAAACAAGACAGGTTTATTTTTGCCAATGTCACCTGTCAATCAAATGACAAAACAGATAAATCAATTTTAATGCAGATAGTTTCTGTCCAGCTATCTGTTCTTCTCTTTTGGATGCTGGATTTGTTGTACAGTTGACTCTCCTAATAAGTTCAAGATGATTGTTAGCACCTTGTAAGGTTATATGCTTCTTCACTGGCATTCACCGAGAACAGATTTATTTTTCTCAGAAAATTTCTAATTAGGTAGCTTAGGTCATGTGCACACTTTTAAGCCAGTCACTGTGACCAAGAGAAAACAACATATTAACTGACTCACCTAGAATCCTATGATGGGAGATATTTTCATCTACATCACAAAGATCTGAAGGTGGGGGGATGTTTCCTCTGCCTTGAGAAAAATTAATATTGCTACAAGACTGAGGAATGTATGCTAAGAGGCAAACAATAAAAACAGCAGAGTATAAAACAGACCTACTGATCCAAAATGTTCTTTTTGCCTTTACCATATTAGAAAATATGCTGTGATTCAGAGCTCACTTAATGAATAAATTTCCATTGGAGAACAGTCATTGCTCCAATAACCAAAAAGCCTTCCTTCTTTGAACCTTTAGTCATAGTCATTTCAAAATGTTAACACTATATATACATTTTTTTGCCTTCCCATATTCCATCATAGTCAATTACTCCTTGAGAGTCTGCCCTGAAGTAGGAAGTGTGGGCATGAACAGGTTTGTAGGTTGTATTTCCCACAGAGCGTTGAATATTCTCACCAACTCTTGAAGGATGAATGGATTATCTGTGCAGATGATGAAGAAAGCTTCAAAGAGAAGTGAAGATCAATGCCAACAAGATGATAAATAAAAGAGCATAAAACAGAATTTTCAGGGAACCGCAAGAAGTTTTATTCCTTAACTCAAGAGTGTAAAGGGTGAAGATAAGGTACCGATTGGTAGAAATTAAATATCAAAGTGTCAGGTATCACCCAAGTAAAAGCTGCAGATGTATTTTATCATAAGTGGAATACCAATACAATAATTCTTATAGCTGAGACACATTGCTAGTTTTACTTATATGGAAATTCACTCTGTCAAGAGTGTAGCACATCACCTGAGAATAGAAAGAACATCGATGAGACAATATGGAGGCTCTTTCCATAGTTCAAGGCAGAAATGAAGTTAAAATTAAGGAGGCAAAAGTAGGTTTTGTGAGGTGGAAACAGATTCAGGTCCTCTTTAATAGACTAAGTCTATAGGACTTGGGAGATAATTAAGTTTAGCAGATGAGGAAATGACAAGCAGGAGAGAATGACTTGGTTTTCTGACTTGGTATCATGGTGTGTGGTAGTGCATTAGCAGAAACAGAAATTGTCCTGGAAGGAAGTAGCTTGCTGAGGGAAAGAGGTGAGTTGTAAGTATGCTAAGTTTGAAGAGTGTGAGACATTTAGGTGGGTAGGCCAACAGGAAACTTATAATGTATTTGTGTGGAACCTTATAGAAAAATCTAGGTGTGGAGTATGTACTCTACAGCTATCAGTGTGTATGTGGCAGTGAAAACAATCATAGTGGATGAGATCCTCCAGGGAGAGTGTTTGGAATGAGAAGAAAGTGAATAGAAGACATTGGATAACACTCAATATTTAAGGATGAATTAAAGATACAGAACCAGTCAGGGAGCTGGAAAATCAAAGGTTAGAGAAATAGGAGCATATTTGAGGAGAAGAGAGTGATCAGCAGTAAAGTGTAATCAACAGACACTGAGACAGTGTTTGCTGGATATGTCATGGTCAGAGCTGGCTATAGAGAATAGCCTCATATTATAAATTAATGTTTTTAAAGTAGCATTCTAAGAAAACATCGTCATTACTTTTTTTTTTGGAAGATGATTTATTTAATCAAGCAATTTTGCAACTGAGGTTTCTTCAGAGTTCTCCAAGCCTCATTCTCTATTTTCTTTCTTTCTTTTTTTAAAAGTACTTTTAGTTTTCTTTTTATTTTTTAATTTTATTTTAAAGATGTGGGGGTACAAGTCAGAATTAGGTACACAAGTGGTTTACGAACAGGTGAAGTTTGGACCTTCCATTGGTCCTCACATGGCCTGGTTTAGGATCAGGTACTCTTGGTGATGTTATGTGCTCCCATCTCCTTCCCCTGGTAGTGTCCTGCTACTTCCAATCTCTTTCTTTATTTTTTTTAAGTCAATCATTTTATTTTATTTTTATTATTTTTTTGTTTTATATTTTTTACTTTTTTAAACTTTTAATTTTTTTTTATTTTGAAATTGTGGGGTACAATGCAGGGTTGAGTACACAAATATTCATCATGCATGGACCCTTGTTGGTGAGGTGTGCACCCCCCAGGCAGATCTTGACTATTGTCCAATCTCTTTCTTGTAGTGTTATGATACACATTTAAGGTCCACTTATGAGTGAGAACATGTGGTATTCAGATCTTTGTTTCTATGGTAGATCACTGAGTATGATAGATTCTAAATCCATCCAAGTGCTACAAAGTCCATAATTTTGTCCTTCTTTATGACTGCATAATAATCTATCATGTATATGGACCATTTTTTCTTATCCAATCCACTTTTGAAGGAAAGCACAGTTGGTTCCATGTTTTTTGCTAATGTGGATAGTGCTGAATAAGCATGTGTGTGCAAGTGTCTTTTTTTGTAGAATAATCTGAGTTCCTCTGAGTATATTCACAGAAGGGGGATTGAAGGTAGCATGGAAAGTCAATTTTTAGATCTTTTAGAAAGCACCACATCGTTTTCCACAGAGGTTGAACTAATTTACACACCCAGCAACACTGTAGAAGTGTTTCCTTTTCTCTTCATCCTCTCCAACATATGTTGTTATTGATTTATTAATGATGGCCAGGATAACGATTCCAGAAACAAAGCTTCAATTTCTTAACCAACTCGTCTTTGACAAAGCCACCACCAACAATCACTGGGGAGGGGAAGACCTAGTCTTCCCCTGGGGAAACTAACTGACTGCATGCAGAAGAATGAAACTGGACCCTTATCTATCACCATACACAAAAATCATCACTAAATGGATCAAAGAACTAAATGTAAATCTCCAACTATGAGATTCTTAGAAAACACAGGAGACACCCTTACAGACATTAGAATAGGCAACCAATTCCTGATCAGAACCCCAAAAGCTCATGACATAAGAGATAAGTTAGACAAGCAGGACCTCATCAAACTAAAAAGTTTTTGCAAAGCAAAAGAAACCATCAAGAGAGCGGGGAGAAAGCATGCATAATGGGAAAAAATATTTGCGAACTGTTTATCTGACAAGGGCATAGTGTCTAGTATCTACAAGGAACTTTAAGGTGTTGAAAGAAAAAAAAAAGCCCTATAAAAAAGTGGGCAAAATATATGAATAGACGCTTCTCCAAAGAAGACATACAAACAGCCAACCGATACATGAAAAAAAACTCAGCCTCTATTTTCACAGAGCAAAATTTTAAGGTGCAGAGTACGTAAGGACCTACTTGAGTTTATACAGTTAGCTGGCAACTATGTCAAAAATGAAATTCCATGATCTTTATTTCAGTTCATCTCTAGAATCTTTATTAACTTACCATCTAGTCATAAACCATAATCTTCATTTTTTAAAAGCACATATATCCTTTTATGTCAAGTCCTCCAGTTTTGCAAATCCCTTCATTCTTATCAAACATCCCTCTGACATTCCTCTCTCCTTAGATATCTCTCCCTCTTCAGACATGTCTCTTTTATCCTCAGCCTGGATATCATAAATACCAATCATTTCTCTCTTGGCAGTATAATTGGTTCCATCATCTTTTGTCCTTCACTTCTACCTGACCCTGAAACCTATACATCAAGATCAATCTTATGATCTTGCTTTTTGTTCTCCACACCTGTGTTGCTGAACACAATGCTGCAATTATGTGAATTGGTTCTAATTCTAATTCTTGCCATCTAAACCCTTTTTGAGCCCACAATGCTGTGCAGAAAATGTATACCTATTATTGGTCAGCATTTACTACACTTTATCTGCAGGGTTATAGCTTACCTAATTCTTTCAAGTTAATTTTCATACTCTCCTTTCCTGAGATTCAGAATACACCTCACATGGTATTTCAAAGGGATAGTAAAGGCTATCTGCAAGGAACATGCTTAGCTGCGGTCCTGTCATCTACAAATGTGCCTAGAATCATAGCAACTTATGTCCTCCCCTTTCCTTCCATTTTATTATATTTTCCTTTGTCCAATGTCAATTCATTTCAACCTCTTCTACTGCTTCAAGAATCTTGCTTTGCTAGTCATTACATTTCTTTTGTAAATCTCTAACCTCTTACTCTCTACCAGTTTTTTCCCTTAGTCAGTAACCATAATCAAATTTTATTTTTGAATAATTAAACTCCTATAATTTTTTGCTAGCTCTAGGTGATGATTCTTTCATCCTCCTTCTCTCCTTTCTTCTTATTTCAAATATAATATTTTGAAAAGAGTTCATTAATGTCCTAACGTTTTCACTTCCAAATCACTTCTCAGTTCACTGAAATTCATTGCCAATTCCCGCCACTTTCATTGTCAAGTCCAAGTCAACCTGAAGTTACACATGCTAACTTGTCATATAATTTCAATCTGTGGCTATAAGATTTGACGGCAGTGAAATCAATCCACTCAATGGTTCTTAACTCTGCACCCTAAAATTATCTAGGGAGTTAAAAGTGTGCTTAGACTCCACAAGATTAATACAATGCATTAATGCTTTTAGAAATCTCCCCCCTGTAATTCCAATATGAGGTAAAGACAGAAATCTTATCACCTAAATATTAACACAAAATAAATAGTAACTATAACAGTTACTAAGCTAAGGATTATACAAGGCTCAAAAGAAAATACCATTGAATAAAGGGAGGATGGAACATACAAGAGAAATGGTTGTCCATAAAATTGCATCAGTAGTAGAGTCTAAAAATAGGAATGGGGAGAAAAGACCAGGTGATATTTTTTACTGACTTAAAATGAGGGGAAGTTTCCTGAGATAGAGATAGCAGAAAGAGAAATTCACTTCCAAATTGGGAGAATCAAGTTTCATTTAACACAGAGTTGTACAGAGCTTTCTATGCAGTTTGAAAATGTAAAACAATTCCCTGATGGTGGAACAAATTCTAGAGGTCACAAGTGGAAATGGGAGTGGGAGCTAGTCCATATAGAAATATAATGTCAAAAGAAAATCCCCACACAAATACAGTGATCAAAGTCGCAGAAAGCAATAGGTGATACATAGGAACAGTAGGGTATGAACTTCATATTTCTGGACAATGGGACCAATGGTTGCTTAGATTCTAATCCAGATGTTATTCTAAGAAAACAGTGTAAAGACGTGTAAAATTTTCCTTCTGTCGTGAAGGTAACAGATCTCAGAGAGGAAGCACAGATGGCATGGAGTCCTCCAGTTAAAGTGGTAGTTAGAAAAAGACAAAGCAATGGGTAATTGTAGAAATCTTACAAAGTCTATCAGAACAAAAAAAACTTCCACAAAAATAATTTTGATGAATGCCTGCTACAAAAAGTAGAATTTAAGCAACTAATATAACCATGAACTGAGAATTTTCCATATAATAGTATCCCCGATACTCTATGAGTATGTTAATACCAGGTTATAAAAAGAGAGGGAGACTCACAAAAGATCAACAGAAGTTGGAAATGGAAATTAGAATGTATGTGAAAGAATGGTTTAAGCCAATACCTGCCAAACTGTTTTTTCATAGTTAATGTTAGGAAATACTCAGAGGTTGCTAGAATTCCGTTACATGGTGCTCACTATTAATGTGTAGATAGAATAGGGCTAAATAAAGGTAAAAGCTAGTAGTAATGAGGTACTATACAGCAGGTACTGTGCTAATGGTTTTATGAAGAATCTTTACATTAGTCATATTATAATATACATAAAGCTTTCATTGCTTAGGGGAATAATTCACTCTTATCTTATGTCTTCATAATTTTTGTAAATCCTGAATTTAAAAATCTTTCAAAATGTCACTAATGACATATATCTTTACTGAGTAAATCATTTCTGACCCTTTTATTCAAAAGGCTTTTCCTTAAAATTGGCTAAATCCTGCTAGAGATATGGTTTTCTGACTGTTACTTTAATAGCACTTATTTCGGGAGGAGATATGCTATATATTACTGTTGTGTTTGGGGAAGTGACTGAGGATGACAAAAACTAATTAAAAGCCTCCAGATGGAAATTTAATGCTGGAGATTAAGAAACACACATTCCTGACACACTACAGTGTTTAATAATGCAATAAGAATGGTATCACTACTTACTGGAATTTTCCAGGGAAATTTCTGATAGTTAGGTTTTGAAGCTATATACTAAAAAATAAGTAATTTTTAATGGAGGTATATGAAGAAGTAAATCTAAGTGAATTCCAATAATTAGCAAATACTTAAGAGTGCCAGTAGTCTGTATTGGTTAGAAGAACGCTTGCACAGAGGGAGGAGTGAAAATGAAGGTAAGAAAATAATTCAATACTATATCCCTGTGTCTCTAAAATAAGACCAAGAAATTTGAGTTTTGTAGGCCATGAGGAACCTCTGAAAGATCCCAAGAATTAATTCAACAGAAGCAAAATGGTATTTTAGTACCAGCACCTGGAATGCATGAGTAGTTGGAGAGAATAAATCAGTTAGCAGGTTGTTGCAGGTGTCTAAGTCTTGAGAACGAGTTTATTGTGTTGACATGGGGATTGATGTAAGAAAATTCAAGAAGTCTGAAAGAACAGTTCTTATAAACTACACAAGGGGATGAAAACACATAAAAAAAAGTTGAAACTGACTCCAAGATTTTTATTGTGAATAAGTTAGAGACCTGATGCCATTAAATATAAGAGGCAAAGGGGCACTTAATATGACTGAATTCGCCTATAAAGAGCAAAAAATTGTTTTGGTCATTTTTACAAGTTCTCAACACACTAAGAGAGAGACTTATCTGAATTTTCTGGAGACTCAAGTCATTGCTTTTAATGAATTTACTAATTATGAAGTTTGTATAAGCCGATATAGACCTTCACTGCTTTTTATATATGTTTTAGGCCCTAATTTTTTAATGGCCGATACAAAGCTTTAAAAGTGATTTTTAAATTGAGCAAACCTGACATCTAGCTTTTAATATTTAAAGAGATGTCCTAGAAGAGCTATTCAGCTCATTTGAATATTTTGTGACATTTTCTCATGCTCATTATATCAGTCTATCTTCTTGCCGTTTCATATAACTCATCCTTAGTTTTGAATATCATGATTTAAATACTCATAAAATATTACTAAAGAAACCTTGAGGCTCTAAGTAATGCAATAATCAGTGTCTTCCAATAACTCAAGATAATATATGAATAGTTTTCTACCTACTATTTCCTCCTGGGATTTTCAAATCTCAGTCTAAATTTTAAAAACTGCTACTAACTTAGGCTGATTACTAGAATTCTATGTTGGAAATACTGATAAATTGCAAATTTCACCTAGAAAATATATCAGGTCAATGTTTTGAATGGTTTGAGAAACTTACTGTTACTCTGGATCATTCGATCAGGCACTTTGGGTTCTTGTGAATTGCTTCTTTTCCCCGCACTTATGCTTTCCAAATAATTCCTTAGGACAGCTAATTTTTATCTTTTATATAGATATTCCAGAGCTAAACATGACAGGGGATTAGTTAATTTCTATATCTTTTATTCTCATTTGTAATATTTATCAAAACAAACTAGTTTAGAGTAATCTTGAAGATACTTAATACATTCTTGTAACATAAGAGAGTTTGAAATTTTATATATATTTTCATTGTCCAAAAAACTAAAAGAATAAATACTATATATACACACCACCTACATGGGTGATTATTGTGTAAGGACCAAAACCGAACAATTTTAGCCATTTTTTCATGTGAAGTCTCCAATGGTACAAACTTAAAATTTCCTCATGGAAAGTCAGCATTAATTAAGGAAATCGCAACTCCTATAACAGATTAAAACTCATGTTCTCAATGGATTAACATAAAACATTTCTCCTGCATGTCAAATGGTCAGGTGTGTCTGTTGGGAGTTTAAGATGCTGTGATAGTTGCTCCCTTTTGTCATTATAAAGATATTCCACTGCATTGTGTGATATATGTTTGTGTCTCCTTAGCGTGCAATATAAGAGAAAGGAATCACAGAATAACTAAAATATCCTTGACATTATATATATATATATATATATATATACATACATGTATATATATATACATATATATGCATACATATACATATTTACATAGATTATCTTAATGTCTCAGTGAGTTATCAATACAGTGCTTACTTCTCATTCATGTGATTTGTTGGCCACTGGTCCACTAAGACTTTTGATCCTTGTGTCTTTTTCACTATTGAATCCAGATTGAAGGAGTCCATTTCTTCGTGGGGCTGAAGGTTTCCTGTCAACAAAACATCAGGAGAAATTGAGAAACCACAAGATGGATCTTGAACTAATATGTATCATTTCTGCTTACATCTTCTTGACCACAGCAAGTCACATGGTCAAACCTGATGTTTTGGGGTGAGGAGGTATGTTCTTACAGGACTGGAGAGCAAATACTTTGACCTCATTGTATAACCTATTGCAGCAGATTAAACTAAATAAGATGTGTTAAAACTATGTTCATTAATACACACGACTCTGTACAAGGATCTCTTTTTGCATTATTCGTAATGTCAACACATTAAAAACATTAAAAAGAGTTTGTCTCATTCCCATAATAAAATTTCTCCTTGTCTTTTCTCTATTATGAAAATCCCAGTGGTCTTATAATGATCTTTATCTGTATTTTTTGACTTCTTGAATAATGATAGTGTAGTTTAGTTTAGATGCACAACTTTCAGAGTTTTGATGTCATAGAGGAAAACTGTAACAAAATAAAATATAATTTCCATCTAAAAGTAAATAAATTTGGGGACAAATCCAAACATATTTTACTTAATGCTTAATGCTTTTATTCATTTTGGTGTTTTAGGAACATAAAAATATATCATATGTGTGTTGGTTTCCTCCTTAAAGAATCATATTTGTCAATGATCCCAGACTGCATTTTCAGAGAGGGTCATCCGAGAGCAAGGTGTTGTTTCTATTCTTGCTAATCACTTTTAATAGCATATCACAATCCCTTTTTCACAAAGGAAACAAGGAGCACCCAACTTCCCATTTGTCCCTTCTCAAATTATCTGGTCTCCATGCATTTAATACTGGGCAGCGCAGCATCTGACCCACCTCTGTCTTCGAAGGTCGTTGTGTGAACAGTTTAACCACCTCTCTCACCTATCTTCCAGTTTTCCCTATTCCTATATGTACGTCGATGTCAGTCTTACCCAGAAAGCAAGAATATAACCTCCCTCGACACTCTATATCAGTAAATGTTTTTGGATTTGCAGACCATATGGTCTCTGTCACAATTACCCAACTATGCAATTGTAGTGAAACATCCATGACAATAGAGAAATAAATGAGCATGGTTGTTCCAAATAAAAGTTTATTCACAGAAACAGGTGGCCTGGTAGGTGGACCCTAGTTTGTTAACTCCTTTTCAACGGCCCTCAGTTTCTCTATTAAACTATCTTTTTTTAGTGTTTTTTTTTTTTGTCAACCTTCTTTTAAAAAAAACTTTCGAATTTCCATGGAATCTAGGTTCTCACTTGTTTTATGCTTCAAAATTCTGCAGTTAGACTCTGTGCTCACAACTTTTTGAAAGTTTACTGCCAAGGGTGACTTTCTGATGGAGTCATTGTGGGAGTACAGTTCAGCTGGGCCCTTTCTCACTGTCGACTTCGACCCCTATGAATGCTCTTTTCTATTGGCTTCTGTGAAATTACTTGTCCTTGGCTCTCCGCAAGTTTGTGATGTTTCTTCTCAACGTCTTTATTGGTAAGAATGCCTTTAACGTAGGTGACAAAAGCAAAGCAACAAACAGTGACTAAAATAAACAAGACTGTTTTTTTTCACCAGAACTGAAATCTGGAGTTGTGAAGTTCAGGGTGTGTACAGATCTTGGCAATGTTGCTGGGGGTCTCAGCACTCTCCATATTTCTACTGTATCGCCCACATTATTTTGGCCTTTGTTTTCATGTTTGTTGCCTTATGGAAACATCAGGATAGAAATGCCACGGACAGCCCTCATGTCTCTATCCAAGACAAAGAAATAAGGGACCCAGATTAGTTAAAACAAAACAAGCAATAAAAACAATGACCAAAATTCTTTGTTCCCATGGAGCAGGAAAGGACAAAAATTCCTAAGAACTCTGGCAGCAGCTTCTTCTCAGGAGAATTACACTAGGCCTGAATGATGTGAGAGATACAAGAGAAACTGGAAAGGTTCATATTTCTAGTCAGACACATGGCCCCCATTTACAAATTTGGTTTTGATTAGGAAGAAAGAAGAAATAATTGAATATTGGTTAAACAATTAACATTGTCTCCCATAGTGACTGTTGCAGGATCCTTTTCTACCTATAAAGTGTTGGTGTTCCAGGAATTTGTCTTTGACCTCTCGTACTGTTCACCTGTGCTATTCCTGGGCAGTCTCAAATGCTATCATGACTGTAAGCATCACACATAACTGCTGATGTGCAAATTTCCCTGGCTCAGACACAAGTATCCTATGTCGATCTCCTTTGGGGGCTTCTCCTTCTCATTTTCCCACATGTATTTCTTGCAAAAGGTATTCTAAATTTAATGCTGCTTCTTCAAACTGCTATTTTTCATGTGTCTCCACCTTGATTGTGACATTATAAAACCAATAACCAAGAAACTCAGGTTTTCCTCTCTCTCCTTCAACTCTTATACTCAGTCAACTGCTAAGTCTCATTTATAAAGTTTCTTAACCTCCCTTGAGGATATCAACTCTATTCATACACACTGTCATTCTCATTACCCCTTTTCTTGGTTAAAACCTACATCATTTCTCATTCTATTAAGGAATAAGTTTTCACCTGGTTATCTCTTCCCCTTGATACTGCTACCAGTACAATATTCCTAAAATACAAATAATTTTCTAGCTTAAAACCCTGCAATGGCTTGTCATAATTAACAGCAAGTCACTCAGACTGTACCTAAATTATCTTATGTAGTCCACAGTTTTGCTGAAGACCTCTAATTCCTCCTCTCCTTTTAGATGCATTCATAAAACTCGATTTGGTCTACTGAACACATTTACCTGATGTCTACCAGGCATTTTAAACTTCAAAACTGAAATAATTACCTTCACACATCTTCCAAGTCTATTCTTTCTCCTTCCTCTCCTTCATTAATGGATGTTTTGCCAACGACTCCATTTCTCACAGAAGTTTAATAGGAGCAATCCTTGATTTTTACCTCTTTATCACCAACCAGTCTCCTTTTTTCCCAATCAGCTACAAAATCCTGTTGCTTCAATCCTCCTGGTGTTTCTCAAACATACTCATTCCACTTTACTCTGACAACTACAATCTTACCGCAGGCTGCTGTAATTATTTGACTGAAATACAATCAAGTTATTTTAGCCTTTTCTATCCATTCATTTTTAAAAAATGTATTATAGGTCAAGTGTGGTGGCTCACATCTACCATCTCAGCATTTTGGGAGGCTGAGATGGGAGGATGGCTTGAAGCCAAAAGTTTGAGACCAGCTGGGGCAACAAAGTGAGACCCTGACTCTAAAAAAATAGAACAATTAGCTGGGCATGGTGTCACACACCTTAATCCCAGATACTCAGGAGGCTGAGGCAGGAGGATTGCTTGAACCCAGGAGTTTGAGGCTGTGGTGAGTTGAGATTGTGCCACTGCATTTCAGTGGGCAACAGTGTGAAATGCCCTAAAAAATTAAATTAAATTAAAAAAATAAATTCTAGAGGTTTTCTTTCTCTACAGTTTAATGAAAATTTCTCTAAATTTCTCATTCTATTGAGAAGTAAGTTCTCACTTGGTTATCTTCTTTCCCTTACTACTGTTTGTTACCAGAATAATATTTCTAAAATACAAATAACATTCTAGCTTAAAACCCTCAATGGCTTGTCATAATTAACAGCTAGTCACTCAGACCATTCCAAACTTATCTTTTCTATTCCAATGTATTGCTGAAGACTTCTAAATCCTTCCCTCCTTTCAGACCCATTCTAAAAACTCTATTTAGTCTACTGAACCCATTAACTTGATGTCTACCAAGCATTTTACATTTCAAAACTGAAGCCATTACCTTCAAATACTCAAACTAAGATCATACATTCACTCATTTAAATAATTCAATGTCTTACCATTGCCCTCCAAATGAAGTCTAAACTTCTTATGGTAATCTACAAAGTTTTTCCACAGCTGGCCACATCTACCACAGACTGTGCTCTGAGAATCTTCAGCTGTGAATCTCTCATGAAACCCCCTTGGAACTTATAGCCCTGAGGATGTTCAGATATTCACCGCCACCCTTCCCCTGTGACTCTCTTGCCACGGTTTTCATTGCAAACTGTAATTGGTGAGTATTTGTGTGAATCATTCATTTCTAGATCAAATCATCGACCTTCTGATCTACATCACGATGACCAATGTTTCCCCATGTCTGGCTCTGTATTTAACAAATAGTAAGTGGCCTTTTCATAAGTGGATGAATCATCATGAGGTAGCCTAGACTCGCTTCTCTCATCTCATTCCTTGTCTTTGCACCTTTCTTACTGGCATTTTCTACTTCCTGAACAGAATATTCAATTTGTGCTTTTCCGTTTTTGCACATTGTGTTCTTTCTGCATGTAAACTTCTGCTTTCACTGAACTGCTAGGAGAATCACCACCATCCAGAAAAGAAGACTTCTAGAAAGAGCTTTAAGAGCCCTTGCATGGTTTGGCTATTACAGTTTTTCCCTTTTGCTTGAAAATCACATGTTTCAAATAGATACTGCACTTTAAAACTGAATTCTGGAGTGAAAAGACATGAGGAGAAACACCATGGTTAACCCACAGCTAAAATGCAATGTGAGTGAGACATAAATTATTGTTGTGAGCCACTGAGATTTGGGGATTATTCAATATTATACCCTAACCTAGGGAAAACTGACAAAAACAGATAATCATATTTGCAGATTTGAATTCAATCTCCACCTATTCTCTTGGTTTTCTATCAATGTATGCTAGCAGGGAATGTTAGCTTCTCCCCACAGTAAGATAAAAAAGGAGAAATATCACTTTCCTCTCTTTAGATGTAGGCTAAATTACGAGCATAACTTTTCTTCATGGATGATTCCTATTTGTCAATGTATGCGTAGGTCTCTTCAGTTCAAAATAATAATAAAAGCTAAAAGTCCTCCCTAAATTTTACTCAACACTCCATCTACCACACCCCTATGGCTCAACAATTTTTGTAGCCAGTTTTACAAACATAGTTTCCTTCTCTCTGTTTTTATTTTGTCAGTTCCCTTAAGCTCTTCAACCTTTTTCAGTGTATATTTCACCCTGACAACACACTTAAACACCTCCTAATGTGATTCCTGATGTACATGTCTCTAGGGGCATCAGATATTCTTTAGATCTCAGTTGACCAGAATATCCATTGATAATATTTAACTTTCTGGACCATTCCAAATTTTACGAAATATTACGATCATTCGGTTTCAGTAATTATGATTGCATCATTCTTTTGGCTTCTGTTCCAGATTGATCTCTACTCTTAAATGTTGCTTCTTCACAAATTAATATTTAACTAACTGAATATGTAAAATTATCACTTGATGGTCTCAAGATACATCTCAAACTTAAAATCCCCAAAACAAATCTCAGAATTTTATTTTTCTTCACAAATGGAAATCTGTCACTATGAGTTAGTTTTCAGTTTTAGAACTTCATAAAAAATGAAATGGTGGAATATTTGCTCTTTCGTGTCTGCCTTGGAAAGAAAATGTTTTCTGTTTTTAGTATAGTACTTTTGAGATTTATCCATGTTGTATCAGGATGATCCTTTTTCAGGCTGAGTAGTAATTCATTATATGGACATATCAAGTAAACACATTTCTATAAAATTTATATACAATATTTTGTGGAACTATGTTTTCATTTTTTCTAGAGAAATACTTCACAGTAAGGTTTCTGGGTCATGTGGTATGTGCAAATTTAACTACATTTGAAAATGCAGGACTTTCTCTAAGCAACTTTGTTAGAATCTGGAATTTTAACCTACTTAGGAGATAATAAGTTAGCCTATTGTTGCTTTATGGTTGTAGGAAGAAGTCACTAATCTCCTGGGTCAGAGAGACAGCATTTTGTAATTCACAGTAGAGCAAGCAGCATGAATACATTTGTACTGGTTGACACTATCCCTCAAATCCACAGGGATGACTTAGAGGGCCCAGAGGGATACTTGAATACCACAGAAGAACAGTGATCTTGGGGAACCCTTCATTTGGGGGGAAGTAGTAAGGAAGCCTGAACTTTGTCTCAGATGAAAACATTTCCTCATTTCTGGAAGGTACTCACTGCAATCATAACAACTCTGATAAATGGCCCAGGTTAAAAAAAAAAAAAAAGGTTGTGAGGGCTTGAACTCTGAGAATACCCAGAAAATGTGTAGTAGCGGGAGAGATACATGGAACTATTTTCTAACAGCTATACTCCCACTAACATTGTAGGAAAATTATTTCATTTCAGTCATTCTATTAGGCATATATTGACTCGAATTTCCTTGATGAATAATGATTCTGGTCATCTTTTTTTTCTCTTTTTATATATATATTTTTTATTTTAAAGATTTTATTTTTTACAAGTCGGATAGGTAGACAGTTTTGTTTTTCTTATTGGTCATTAATACATCTTTATTTTGCAATGTGTATGTTTAAGAATTATCATTTTAAGTGTGGCTATTATAATAACCAAAGTCAAATAATAAGTCTTACTTTTCAGTTTTAAGAGTTATTTATATATTGTAGACATGCATTATCTGTCAGATATATGCCTTGCAAATATTTTTTCTCAGTCTATGACTTGTATCTTTATGGTCTTAGTGGTATCTTCTGAAGAACAGGATTTTTTCTTACTGAAATGTAATTTTTAATTTTTTTCCACGTTTAGGGTTTTTGTGTACTGTCTAGGAAATATTGGCCCACTCCAAGAGTCTGACATTTTTCTCCTAGGCTTTCTTTTTGAATTTTTATAATTCTTACATTTTTATATATATTTAATTTTGAATTATTTTTGTGTATGGTGTGAGGTAGTATTAAAGTTTATTTTTTCCACTTGTTCTATCACTGTTTATTTAAAATATTGTCCTTTTTCTATTTTTTCTTATTAAATTATATTTGTCCTTTCTTCCACTGAATTCTAATTTTTGTCAAAAATCTAATAACAATATGTATATTTACATTTTTGGACTCTCTGAGCTATATCATAAGTGTGTTTCGTTATGCCAGTATCAAACAGTCCTGATTTCTGCTAAATTAAGTACTCTAACCAGGTAGCGTCTGATGGATTCCAATCCATTGCATTTGTTATTATTACTATTATAATCATAATAATTAATAATTATCATAATGATTTTCATTAATCGTTGTTTACAGCAGGAAGGCTAGTCTTGTAGTAGCCATCTTGTCAAAAGAATGATTTTCTATTTACTTATAATTTGATGTTTTCTTCCCCTAGTAAGTTGAAGATCACCAGAAGTTTTTTGCTATTCCTTCCATTGAAATTAGGAGGCTAGTCGGGCTCGGTGGCTCAGCCTGTAATCCCGCGCCTTTGGGAGGCTGAGGTGAGTGGATTGCCTGAGCCCGCGGGTTCGAGATCCGCCTGGGCAAGTGAGACCTCATCTCTACAATAAATCAAAAAATTAGCCGGGCGTGGTAGCGCGCGCCTGTAGTTCCAGCTACTTGGAAGGCTGAGGCTGAAGGATCGCCGGAGACCAGCAGGTCGAGGCTTCAGTGGCCGGGAGCGGCCGCTGCACTCCAGCCTGGGTGACAGAGTGAGACTCCAACTCAAAAAAAAAAAAAAAATCCTGGGGTTTCCTTGACCAAAGGTGGTCATATTACAACTTTTATGACTTTGGCCAGCCAAAGGGTGATCTTTGATCTTCGGCCTTGACAAGGAACCTAAAAGTTTACTAGAGATTATTATGCTAAACTATGAATGGTTGGGTTGTCCTGGTCTTGCATCTGAAGGAGATTTGCTGAGGGGGGATGGGATGGGAAAATGTCTGAGTTTGTGAATTGCAAATGTCTAACATGTCTCTTGCAGGACCCCCCTCCCCACCGGGGTTGACCTAATCAGCCCTTTGTGACCTATGTGACACGAATAAGCCCCACCATGGCAGCAATCATGTGACTAACCCACCCATCTGCCTGTTGTCCATCACCTGACGTCAGTACCTGCGCTTGCCTGCCCCTTTGTGATAACGTGGAGCAGACCACCACCCAATCACCTTAATGATCTTCCCCCATCTAGGGGAATGGTTAAAAGAACTCAACAACAAGCAACCATTGCCTTGCTAGACTCTGGTGTGGCCATGTGCTCTTTGAGCTATGGCTGTCGCCATGCTTCCTGGCTTTG
>CAUYQG010154293.1:0-36348 GCA_963574415.1 Tarsius wallacei
GCCTGTAGTTCCAGCTACTTGGAAGGCTGAGGTGGAAGGATCGCCCGAGCCCAACAGGTTGAGGCTGTGGTGGCCGTGAGCGTGCTGCTGCACTCTAGCCTGGGCGAGAGTGAGACTCCAACTCAAAAAAAAAAAAAAAAAAAAATTCCATCTTTGAACCCAGTGTGGCTTCTGCAGTCATCACCATTTCCTAGCCAGCTCAAAGGAGAAAGAGGAGAATAAGTAGCTTCAGTTTTAAGGGTTTGACCCAGAAGTTAAACATATCTTTTGCTCACAACCCACTGGCCTGAACTTTGTCATGAGGCTACATCTAGCTTCAAAGGGGACTGAGAAATGCAGTCTCTAGCTGAGTTGCCATGTGAAGGCTAAAAATTGGGACAGCTCTATTTCTGGAAGGAAGGAGAGAATGGATGTTGGTGTCAGTTATGCAGACTCTACCTCATCACTATAGTAGTTTTCAACATTTGGTTTTAGCATAGAAACTTTTTATTCAAATGAAATTGCAGTTGTCATCCTTGGTGATCAACATATTTGGAGATGTTTTGATGAGGTGAGGGACTCTATGTGGATCGCCCTCCCAATTTTCTCCTCATGCTTTCTGCAGCAGTCTATAGGCATCTTCAGCTACCTGAGGGCTTGAAAATGACTGATGCAGATGAACTGATGATTTACATATGCTATAGGGCATCTCCCAGAATATTGTTCCTCTAAGAAGGACTTTGGAATGATAAAACTGAATCCTTCCATAAGCTCCATTACAAAAAGCCATCTCAAACCTATCCACTCTTTTCCATCTCTCCTCTTACCACCCTAATTCCTAGTTTGAGCCACCATTATCTCTCTTCTAACCTACTAGAAGAATCTCCCTCCTTCCATACAACTACTGCAGTTATCTTTTTAAAAGGAAATCATGGCTGGGTACAATGTCTCATGCTATAATACCAGCACTTTGGGAGGTCAAGGCAAGAAGATTGTTTGAGGTCAGGAGTTTGAGATAGCCTGGGCAATATAGTTAGATACTGTTTCTACAACAAAATAAAAAAGTATAACTAGATGTGGTACTGTCTGCCTGTAGCAGCTTCTTGGGAGGCTGAGACAGGAGGATTCCCCTGAGCCAAGGAGTACAAGGCTGCAGTGAGCTATGATTGCACCACTGCAGATAGAGACCCCCACTCAAAAAAAAAAAAGAAAAAGAAAAGAAAAGAAAAAAGAAAAAGTAATCAGATTGTCTTTTCCTTGCTTACTCTCTAATTGTGGCCTGCAGGACTTTCTAATGATGTAACTCCTGACAACTTTTATTGTCCCATCTTTAACTTTAAACTTACAACCCCTTCTCTCCCAGTCTGTCTTTTTTTGTGTTTTAATTCTGCATCCACACCTTTGCAATCCTTTTCCCCTTCTGGAATGCTCTTTCTCTAACTCTTTACATAGCTGGCTCCTTCTTCACACCTCAGCCCAAATATTACCTTCTTAGAGCAACTTCCTCTGGCAACTTCTAAGGTGGACAGGCCTCCCAAACCCTTTTACTCTCTGTCACATCCCATTACCATCAGAAGTGACCTTCTGTAGTTTTCTTTTTACTAATTCATGCCTATCAACTCTCATTGGAATGTAAATTCAAAAGGCAGGGAACTGGTCTATCCTTGTCATTGTTCATTCCAGGTTGACAGAATAGGCATCTGGAACATAATAAGTGTTAATAAATATTGATTGGTAAAGGAATAGAATGACAGTGATTTTTGAGTTTCAGTAGCTGGGTCAGAATATGTGTAAGACCGAGTCTTTGTTGTCAGTTAAGTGAGGTATTGTGCTTAAGGATAGACTTGATGTTTTCCTTTAAGAATTGAGGTATCCATTAAAAATATGTTTCCAGGCTGGGTGCGGTGACTCAAGGCTGTAGTCCCAGCACTTTGGGAGGCAGGGGCGAGAGAATTGCTTGAGCTCATGGGTTCAAGACCAGCCTAGGAAACTTGATGAGACCTCGTCGCTACAATAAATCAAAAAATAAGCAGGGCGTGATAGCGCGTACCTGTAGTTCCAGCTACTTGCAAAGCTGAGGTAGAGAGATTACCTGAACTGAGCAGGTTGAGGCTGCAGTGGTCTTGAGTGTGCCACTGCACTCCAGCCTGGGTAACAGAGTAAGACTCCAACTCAAAAAAAGAAAATGTTTCTGAAAAGAAGGCTTAGAGGTGATCCAAGGGCTGAAGGCTTTCTCAGAAAGTAGTCTGAAGTTTACTAAAAACATACAGGTAGATGTCCATGGGTCCATTGTTTCAAGCCCAAAGGCATAACTGTGATGATATTTACATGGATAAAAATGAAAAGCAGTTCTGTTCACATTTCCACCTTATTGACTGCCACAATGACCCACTAACTTTGAGAAGTTTCTTTCCTACTTTCCAAAAAGATTTGATGACAAAATGCATACCCCAGTACTGAATTAGGTGACTTGATGTCAGGAATATTAGCAACAGTTTGGTGAAACGCAGATAAGCAAATATTTTATTCTGTTGTTTCTTTGGAAGCCCTGGATCTGCTTCAGGACAGTTTGCATCCTAATAGAGCATCAGAGAAGCCTCTAGGGTAGCACTGACTTTGCCCTCCACTCTTTTTTTTTTTTTTTTTTTTGAGTTGGAGTCTCACTGTCACCCAGACTGGAGTGCAGTGGCCGCTCCCGGCCACCGCAGCCTCGACCTGCTGGGTTCCGGTGATCCTTCCGCCTCAGCCTTCCAAGTAGCCGGAATTACAGGCATGCGCTACCATGCCCGGCTGATTTATTTATTTATTTATTGTAGAGATGAGGTCTTGCCAAGTTGCCCAGGCAGGTCTCGAACCCGGGCTCAGGCAGTCCACTCACCTCAGCCTCCTGAAGGCGCGGGATTACAGGCTGAGCCACCGACTCTTAATCTCTTGTTGGCTGATGCTTTGGTCTAGTGCCTGGTATTGGATACCCAAGTTCCTGCATACCGGATCCTTTCCTCCCAGACCTCCTCAGGAGGCAACAGCACTAATTGGGCCCTGGAATCTGAGTTGAAGGTAGAGAAAGGCTAAGACAGGAGTCTATGTATGTGGCTGAGGGGTATATGGCTCAGTCAGGCCAGAGGTTACATTGTTATGGCTATTCGTGGTTGTTTATGTTTCCATATAAATTCCTGTATTGTCATTTCCAAGTCTGAAAAGAATGCTGCTGGTAATTTAATGTGTATTTCGTTAAATGTGTAGATTGCCTTTGTGAGAATGGATATCTTAACAATGTTGATTCTTCCAATTCACGAGCATGGAATATTTTTCCATTTGTTTGTGTCATCTTTGATTTCTTTAAGCAGTGTTTTGTGTTTTCATTGTAAAGGTCTTTCACTTCTCTGGTTAGAAGATGCCAAGGTATTTCATTTTTTGTGTGTGTGTGTGGCTATTGTGAATGGGATTGTGCTTTTTATTTGTGCTTTTTTTGTTTATTGTTGGTGTATAGGATTGCGGCTGTGTTTTGCACATTTATTTTATATCCTGAGACTTTGCCAAAGATTCACAGGAAATTGCCAAAATAGTATAGAGAAATCCCAGGTAGACTTCATGTAGTTTCTCCCAAAGGCTACATCCCACACTAACTATAATTTAATATAAAAAGCAGGAAAATGACATTAATATAAGGTGTGTATATATTTCTGTCATTTTATCACAAGCATAGTATTGTGCAACCAAAATTCAATGAAGATACAGAACTGTTCCATCACCACCTATCTTTTCTCTGTGTTGCTCTTTTAGAATCATCTTAACCAGCTAAACTCCCCAATAGTCTCTAAAGTCTGGCACCCATTGATTTGTTCTCCATCACTGCAATTTTGTCATTTCAAGAATGTTAGATAAACAAAATCATTCAGTATGTGATCTTTAGATATTGACTTTTTTTTCACTCAGCATTATGTCTTTGACATCCATTCAAGTCGTTATCAATAGCTTATTGGATGTTGAGTAGTAGTCCACAATATGGATCCTCTACAGTGAATTAAACTATTGGCTATTTCTAAATTTGCCAACAATCATGTACTTTTGTCTATTTTTGTGGATTAATGCCCAAGAGTGTAATTAATTCCTGGGCCTTATGGAAAGTGCATACTTAGTTGTTTTTTATTTATTTTTTTTACAAAACTGCCAAAATTTTTCAAAAAGGGACTGTACCTTTTACATATTCACCAGCAATGTATGAGTGATCCAGTTTTTCCAAATCCTCACCAGCATTTGGTGCTCTCAATTTTATATTTTCCACTTTTAGTCTTAAGTGTGTAGGGATATATCACAATGGTCTTAATTTGAATTTCTTTCTAATGGTAAATGACATTGAACTACTTTCCATGTGTTTATATGAGATCTGAAGGTACTCTTTCTTAAAATTTTATTTTATTGTGGTAAGATCACTTAACATGCAAACTATCCACTTAATGAATTAAGTTTACAATGTAGTATTGTTATCTATAGACACGATGTTCTACAGCACAACACTAGAACTTATTCAGCTTGCATAAATAACTTTGTATCCATTGCTTGCAAATGATTTTTATGAGTTGATCTTGTATCCTGCCACCTCACTAAATTCATTACTTCTAAGAGTAATTTTGTAGAATACCTAAGATTTTCTGCATAGATCATCAGAACATCTGCAAATAGAAACAATTTATCTTTCTTATATTTTTGCATTAGCTAGAACTTCTAATACTAGTAGTGAATAAACATCTTTGACTTGTAGTCAAAGTATTGGGATGAAAGCTTTAAAGAATTTTACCATTATTAGGATGCTAATTATAGAATTTTTGTAGATGTTCTTTTTCAGATTGAGAAGGTACTCCTTGATTCCTAGTTTTCTGAGATTTCCAAATTCATGAATCGATGCTGAATTTCATCAAACTTTTTTCTTTCATCAAATGAATGACCAGGAGATTAGTTTTTAGCCTGTTGATACCTTGTGTCAAATTTTGTTAAATATATATATATATATATATTTTTGGTCTCAGTCAAGTGTGGTAGCTCACGCCCGTAATCCCAGCACTTTGTGAGGTTGAGGCAGGAGGATTGCTAAAGCAGAGGATTCAAGACCAACATAGGCAACATAGTAAGGACTTGTCCTACAAAAAAAATAAATAAATAAAAAATAAATAAGCTGGGCATGGTGGTGCATGCCTGTAGTTCCAGCTACTTGGGAGGCAGAGACAGAAGGATTGACTGAGACCAGGAGGTCCAGGTTGTGGTGGGTCATAATTGTGCCACTGCATTCTAGCCTGGGTGACAGTGAGACCCTGTCTTTATATTCATGAGCAACATCAGTCTGCAGTTTGTTCAGTTTTGTACTGTGCATGTCTGGTTTTAGTGTCAAACTACTTCTTGCCTCATAAAGTACATTTGGAAATGTTGCCTCCTTGTCTATTTTATAAAATTTTCTTTTATTTCATCACTTAAAAAGCATCATACCACTTCCTTCTGGCTTCCATGGTTTCACATAAGAAATCCTCTGTTATATGAACTTTGTAGCTGATAAAGTGTCTTTTCTTTTTTATTGTTTTCAAGACATTTTTTTTCTTTATCGCTAGTTTTCAGAGGTTTGCATATAATAAGATTAAGCATGAATTTCTTTGGGTTTATTCTGTTTGTTCATTCAGCTCCTTGAATCTGTATTTTTTTTAAACTAAAATTTGTATTTTTCATTCATTATTTTTTGAGTATTGTTCAGTAACACTGTGCTTTTCTCTCTTTTCAGGACTCTGCTGGCATGAATAATAGATCTTTTATTATAATACCACAGGTCACTGAGGTCCTGGTAATTTGTTATCATTTTATTTTCTTTATTGTTCAGTCTATGTAATTTCTATTGTCCTATCTGAATGCAGAATTCTCTCATTTCCTGTAACTTCCATTTTGCTTTCCAAATCATTCTTTTCATTTTATTTGGTTTACTATATTTTTTAGCTTTAAAATTTCATGTTGCTCTATGTGTCTTTTATTTCTTGCTGAAGTTTTCAATTTTTTTTTGTTGCAAGGAAGTTTGTAATTACTTGGTGAATAATTTTCATAATGACTGCATGAATATCCTTGCTAAATAATTCTATCATCTGAGTCATGTTGGTATAAGTGACTATTGTCTTTTTTCATTCCTGTTGAGATTTTCCTTTTTGGCATTTGTGATATTATGTTATGAGACACTGAATATTATTCAAAAATTTTTTTGAGTTGGAGTCTCACTCTGTCAACCAGGCAGGAGTGCAGTGGCATGCTCACGGCCACTACAGCCTCAACCTGCTGGGCTCAGGTGATCCCTCCAAATCAGCCTTCCAACTACAGGCACATGCCACCATGCCTGGCAAATTTTTTAATTTATTGTAGAGATGAGGTCTCGCCAAGTTGCCCAGGCTGATCTCGAATCCGTGGGCTCAGGCAATCCTCTTACCTCGGCCTCCCAAAGTGCTGGGATTATAGGTGTGAGCCACTGTGCCTGGCCTAAATTTGTTTTATCTGGTCTTCTCTGACTACTCTGGGGGAGGACAGAAGTAGGTAGGTATTATTGTCAGACGAGGGTGGAAGTCCAGGTTTTCCACTCAACCTATTTTGATATTTGAGATTATTTTTTTGTGTGTATATGTATAATACATTTTATTTGATACGATTTTAATTCCCATTAAGAATAGTAAATAAATAACTGGAATCTTGTGGGTTTTGTGTATTGATTTTCTACCATTTTAAGACATAACTGTGTAGGAATTAATTGTTTTTAAAGATTTCTTAATGAAACATAGGTATTAGGACTACAAAGAAGGTAAATGCATTGATGTCAGTGGGATGAAAATCAATGCCATGATTTTTTTTTTTGAGTCAGTCTCTCTCTGTCACAGAGGCTTGAGTGCAGTGGCACAATCAAGGCCATCACAACTTCAACCTGCTGAGCTCAGATGACTTTTCACCTCAGCCTTCCAAGTAGCTGGGACTACAGGCGTGGGTCACCACAACTAGCTGACTTTTTGATTATTTTATAGAGATGAAGTCTCGCCATGTTTCCTAGGCGATCTCAAACTCCTGGGCAATCCTCTCACCTATGCCTCCCAAAGTGCTGGGATATAGGTGTGAGCCATCATGCCTGCTCTGGTAACATGATTCAATAGTTGCATCTATTATTCTGTATTAGTGAGTGAATGTCCAGGTAGGCAATAAGTGACAGATTCAAAAGCATTTACTAGAAAATAATTTGGTGAAAGTACTATGGATAAAGGTATAGGCATGTTGTCATGAACAAATTGGAGATGGTGGGTCACTCAGGAAGTAGCAAAAGAGGTAATTTGTTTCTGCCTCCAGGCCCAACACTTCAGGGTAAAGGAGTAACGTTGCTGGACTATTGAGAGAAAAGCACAATCACTACCAGAACCTTAGTGAACATATAGGAAATGGCCAGTAAATATCCTAACCTCTTGTTTTCTTGCCCTCTGATCTCCAGCTGGTGCCATATAATTTATTGAAAGTTAGCATGCAGCAGACCTTGGTGATACAGATGAAGAAGCAAGCTTCCCACGGCAAAAAGCAAGGCAGAGAATTGCAAAATGGATGTGGTAGTGAGGAGTGGCATTGCTGATGCAAATTAAGATTTATTGGCAAGCAGACACATACCCGTCTTGGAAGGATATATTCAGTAATAGTGTGATATCACATTGGAAAATATGATCAAGGATAAATAGACTTATGCAATCTAGCCCTTCCTTCATTTTCAACCCTATATTAACCTCTCTGAGCTTCCTTGAAGTTATCTCATGTGCTTTCCTATCATTATATCTCAAATTATTTCAAAAGTTCATCATATATGCTCTCTTGGCATGCAGCTTTGCTCTTTTTATTACGCGTTTGATAAGTAAATTGGTTTTATGTTTAATGTATATCTTATCTGCTAGAATGCAAACTCCTTCACAACAGTTGTGTCTTCCTTTAAAATGTCTTCATCCCCTTTGCCTTTTTATTATGTGACTAAAATTATCTCTGCTTAAAATTTCCTTATCTTTTATTTTTGTCAATGTATTATATGTTTTTTGATTCTTCTCGTTTTTGTTTAAATGTACTAAATGAAGATTTATTGAGCTTCCCCACATTCCCACTTGTAGTTGAGTCCTGCAATATAAATCCACCTTCACTACTCAACTATAAATTTCTTGATGTTAAGAATTGATTACTATTAATATTATGTTGGTAACTTTAGTTCTCAAAAGTGTGTTAGGTGTAATACAGTCTCAATAATAACAGGTGGAAAAAAAGAAACAGGCAAGAGGGGCAAATAGATAATTTTATGGGCCATGTAATTATAGAACTTAAGATAAAGGCTGAATCCATTGAGAGTGGCAAACCAAATCTTTTTTCAAGTTTATGTCAAAAAGCATTTTGAACTTTGGTACTATGAGTCGACCATGGCAACAAAATCTCATTTAAAGCAATGTCACTAGGCCAAGGAATGGATATGCATTTAGTTATCAAACAATTATTATAGCCAGGCTTTCTACATTAAGAATATAAGTTAATAACTTCAGTTTCCTGCCCTCAAGGAGATTATACATTATTTGGATATAAAGAAAAGATAAAATTTTGATCAACTTGCTAATCGATAAACTTGAATAAGCTTGAAGAATCTTGTCTGAGAGAGGTACCTAATATTGGTACAAGGTTTTAAAGATAACACTCTGCACTGCCTACGATAAAAGATTGTCATGTAAGTTAAATAAAGCACTGTGTTTTTAAAACTTGCTCACAAATGCAAACATTAGAAAGAAGGAAAAGTCTCAAATCAAAAATCTAAGTCCTCTCCTCAAGAAGGAAATAATAAAGATAAGAGCATAAATCACTGAAATTGAAATCAGAAAAAAACAGTAGAGAAAATCAATGAAACAAAGCTAGTTTTTCAAAAGAAATCAACAAAATTTACAAAGTGCTAACAAATATGACAAAGAAAATTTTAAAAAGACGCAAATTACTAATATCAGGAATGAAACAGGGAATATTACCACAGATCTGGAAAATACAAAAAAACAAAACAAAAGGATAATAAGTTTACACTATGGACAATTCTTCACACAAATACTCGACAATGTAGATGAAATGGACCAATTTTTCAAAAGGTACAAACTACTGAAAATCATCAAATATAAAATAGGTAATTTGAATAGTTTAGATTTTGGCAATTGAATAGTAATTTGAATATACTAGGTAATTAGTGAAACCATTAAGCAAATGTCAATCACAATTTAAAAACTTTTGAAAAACAAAACTCTATGCCCAGGTGGTTTCACTGGAAAATTTTGTCAAACTTTTAACAAAAAATTAACACCAATTTCACACAATGTCTTCCAGAAAATTGAAGAGGCGACAAAAATTATAAGTATATTTGAGTTCAGCAGTAGCCTAATACCAAAACAAGACAGTACCAAAAAAAAAAAAAAAAGGAAATGAAGAAAACTACAAGCCAATATCCCTTATGAATATCAATGGAAATTTTCTTAACACAATTTCAGCATATAAAATTCAGCAATATGTAAATAGATCAGTTGAGGTTTGTTCCAGGGATGTAAGTTTAGTTCTATATTTGAAAATCAATCATTATAATGTACCATATCAACAGGCCATACAAGAAATGTCACACAGTTTTATCAATGAATGTACTAAGTAACTATTCCTGAAACAAACTCTCTGAAAAATAGAATGAAATGGGGACTTTCTCAACTTAATAACATCTATGTAAAACCTATAGCTAGCTTCATATTTACTAGTGAAAGATATCTTCCCCTTAATATTTTGAATGAGGTAAAAATGCACACTCTCACTACTCATATTCAACATACTACAAGAAGTTCTAGTCAATGTAATTAATCAAGGAAAGGAAATAAATCCATACAGATGGGAAAGGAAGACATAAAACTGTTCCTTATATGCAGACAGCACAAAAATAAAAATTCCAAGCTATTTACCAAAAATCTCCTAGAACTTACTAATAAGTGATTTCATTAATGTAGCAGGATGAAAGACAAACATACAAAAATCAATTGTCACTATTTACATTAGCACCCCTTAAAATAAAATACCTGGGCATAAATCTAGCAAAATATGTACAATATTTATATGAGAAAAACTGCAAAAACAGAAGAAGAGATTCCATATGTATGGATAGGAAGTTCTTCCCAAACTGATCTATAGATTCAATGTAATCCCAATCCAAATCTCAGTAATCAATTTGTGGACACTGACAAACTGATTCTAAAGTTTGTGTGTCTAGACAAAAGACCTAGAATAGCTAAAACAATATTGAATGACAAGAACAAAGTCAGAGGATTAAGATTATCCAACTTCAAGATTATATTAATAAACACAATGTGGTATTGGCAAAATAATAGATCAATACATCAATATAAGAGAGAGTCCAGAAATAGACACATAACTAGAGTCTGTTTCTTCCTCTCAATTTTGCTGTGAACCTAAATCTTCTTTAAAATATGAGGTCTATTAAAATCATCAATTCTATGTATTAACAATGAACATATGAACATTTAAATTTTAAAAATAGTATTTTTTACTATTTCACATAAAAATAAATAGATATATATGTAGGAAAACATGTACTAGACTTACATGGTAAAAAGTAAAATACATGCTATAAAAATAAATTAGAGAATAGCAAAAAAAAAGAGAAACATATTGTGTTGATGGAATGGGGGATTTAACAGAGTAATGTCAGTTTTGCCCAAAATGATAAATTGTTTACAGAATTTCTATCAAAATCCCGCATGTTGTTGTAGGAAAGATCACTCTAAAATTTACGTAAAAAGGCAATGGAACTAAAATGGCTAAAATAATGGTGAAAAGAAAGAACAAAGTAGGAAGAATAAATCTATCAGATTTAAGACTTGCTATATGGCTATAGCAATCAAGATAGTGTGAGATTGGTGGTGATATAGACACATAGGTCAATGTAGCAGAATAGGATGATCAGAAATAGACCCAAATTCACCCAAATGATTTAGACAGTGATGCAAAAACAATTCAGTAAAGCAAATGTAGCCTTTTCAATACATAGTGCTAGGACAAGAAGACAAAAATATAAAAAACAACAACAAAGACCTTGCCAAGTTTCACACCTTGTAAAAGTTAACTAAAAATGGATGATAAATTTAAAAACAAAACTCAGAACTATAAATATTTTTAAACATATAGGAGACAGTCTTCAGAATTATAGGTTAGACAGAGTTCTTAGAATTAACATTAAATGCTTGTTCCTTAAAAAAATTAATAAATTGGACTTAAACAATTTTAAACTTTTGCTCTGGGAAAGATCTGGCCATGGTGATGAAAAGACAAACTGCACACTTGGGAAAATATCTGCAAAACACAAATCCGACCACGGACTGTTATCTAGAATATATGAGGAATTCATATAACCCAAAAGTAAAAACAAAACAAAAACAATAACAAACCATTAGAAAATGGGCAAAAGACATGGAGACTTTTCACTAAGACAGCACGTTAATGGCAAATAAGCTCATGAAAGATGTTCAGCATCATTGGCCATTAGGGAAATACAAATTAAAACATCAAGGATATAGAACTATGTACCTATCAGAATAGCTAAGTTAAAAAGTAGTAACAACATCAAATGTTGGCAAGCACACATTGTTGGTGGAAATGTAAAATGGTACTGATACTCTGAAAAACAACTTGGTAGCGTTGGAAGAAATTAAACATGTAACTATCATACAACTCAGAGATTTTACTCTGGGGAATTAAGCACAGCTAAGTGGAAAGTTGTTCACTCAAAAAATTGTACTTGACTGTTCATAGCAGCTGTATTTGTAATAGGTAGAAACTGGAAATGACCCAGATGTCTTTCAACAGGTGAATGATTAAATTGGTGTATTAATAACAGAGAATACTACTCAGCAATAGAAAGAAGTATACTACATAGCAAACCTGGAAGAATCTCCAGAGAATTATGCTGAGTGAATGAGGCTAATTCTAAATGGTTACACAATAAAGGATTCCATTTATATAACACTTTTGAAATGACAAAATTATACAAATAGAGATTACATTTGTGGTTGCTAGGGCTTAAGGAGTGGATGAGGGCAGGAAGAAAGTGAGTCTGACCAGAAAAGGTAACCTGAAATATCTTGTATTTTTATTGTACTGATGCCAAATATCCTCGTTATGTTGTTAAACTATAGTTCTGTGATATGTTATCATTGAGAAAGATTGGGTAAAATGTTACTTGATGTCTCTCTATTATTTCTTACAACTTCACATGAATCTACAGTTATCTAAAACTATTTTTGAAAAAAAAATTATATTTTAAAAAGATGGTATGCTGGGTTTAGCTCATAGGCCAAACCTGCAATTCCCTGATATAGAGCAATGGTATATATGCATACAAAGAATATAGCGTAAAACTATACTGTTAAGCCTAATAGATATTAGGTGGCATTAATGTCAAATTTGCAATTGTCATTGCATTTGCCTATTTTTGTTAGAAGGCTACTGTGATTGAGTTTTTAATATAATGTGGTAAAAAGTTACAATTTTTCTCTAATTCAGGAAGACCTTAAAGCTTCAAATCAGAATTCTAGGTATTTTGTAAAATAGTAAGAATTCTGAAAAATAGTCTCTAAATGCCACTTTGTTATTATTTAATATTCAAACTCATTCCACAAATTTATTTATTGAAAACCTGGACCAAGAACTAGCAATGAAAACAATATAAATCTATGAGGATGACATTTAGATTGCAACTTCAGCAAACTTGTAAACTCATATTAAAATCCTTTTCTAATGTCTTCAAAAAATAAAAGTTAAAAAATCACCTACATGATAAAATACTTAGTCATCTCTTAATACCAACAGTTTTTGTTTATAGCAAGACTAAATTTTCATCCTGATAATGTTTTCAGGAAGGTTGAATGTGTCATCTAAAGAAACAAGTGATGAGAATAGACGATCCAAAGATTGCGGTGCCTACAATTTGAAGACCTTGGTTTTGCATATTTTCAAGCACATGATTATGTGAAAGCTCTGCAAGTATTTTTAAAGAGTTCTATGAAATGGAGGGGCCCTAAAGCTTAAGCTTCATTTGCATCCTGATAAATCTGCTTCTGGAGAGAAGAGAAGCGTTGAGAGAATTTGTGTAGCAGATGAAGCTGCACGTGCTATTTTATCTAAAATGTTTTGAGAGAGAAAGAGACTGAGTCTTTAAACGAGTGGCATCCTATTTTGAATATCTTATACCAGAAAGCTTAGAAATTGGAAAAATGTGCAAATAATGATCATTTATAATTTGGTCCAAAATTTTTCTGAACCTCATAAGCAATATACTTACTCACTGAAGCTTGAAAGTGGGAGCCTGTTATGGAAACCAGAGAAAATATTTTATTTGACTCTAAATGAGGTTTCACAAATGAACTGAATTTAGAGGAGGATAAATAAGATTTATATTGGTTTATACCCCAAAATTCCATTCAATTTTTAAGTGTTTAAAAGTTGTAATGTCTGGTTATTTGGAAAATGATCTATATCATATCATTGCTGAAAATATTTCAAAATATGTTGTATTCAATAGATGTCTCAAGCAATAAAGGATTTATATTTCCTTAAACATTTTAAGGCACTGAAAATCTTATGATGAATCTTTAGGGTTAACTTTACTTAGAATATTGAAAAGTACGATGAGTTACTGAATCTGACTTTAATATATATGTGTGTGCATGCATGACCCCTTCTGTCATTAATTATGTTTGTCTTCAAAGCTACTCATCTCTCTCCATGTTAGTAAATAAAGTACATTTTAGGATTTTAATATTCTGAGGCAATATCTTTAGAAACTTGGAGAAGACAATAAGATTAGAGATAGGCAAAAAATCCCTTTATTTAAAAGAATAAAAGGGGAAGTCTACTTCAATAAAAGCTGAATATGAAACAGAGAAATTCAAATGATAGTAAAATTGGTTCCTAAAAGGGAGGTTTACAGAAAAAATAAATCTTTACATCTAAGTAAGGCTAAGTGGAATAGTTAAGTCCATTACAAAAGATAACATGTATTAGGTTTTCACTTCTACCTATACTCTCCATTTTGATCAAATTTCCTTTATCTTTTAAGAAGAGAAAAAAATGGAATAAGTTATGTTTACAGATAAGTGAAGTTGAACTTTGACTCCTAGTTAGGGGATAGTTCTGATGTTGATTTAAGTAAAGGAATTGTGGCATTTTCTCTTTGCTCCTATTCTAATCATTTTCTCCCACAGATTATTTTCAATTCTTCCTTTTCTTTTTCATTTCTATTATCCATAAGCTTTAATCATTCAATATTTGCTGTTGCTGGTATTACACTTAAAAATAATTATTTATTAGATCAACTAAAACTAAGAAAAATAAATGATTTTATTTTACTGAATTTATTTTACTCTAATTTATTTCCATTCTTACATGGATCTATGTTTCTGAAATATATGATTTTTTTTCTCTCCCAAGTACTTCTTTTTTACATCTCTTGCCAGGCAAGTCTATTGACAACAAATTCTCTCAGCATTTGTTTGTCTGATAAAGTATTTATTCTTCATTCAGTTTTGAAGAATACTTTAACTGATACAGAATTTTAAGTTAGTACATTTACTTTTTCTTTCAAAACTTATATATTCTAAAACACTGATTTCTTGCTGGCATGGCACGATTCATTTAGTGTCCTTCTTTGCTCTCTGACTGTAAGGCTAACCCTCTATAAATTTTATCTCCTAAGCTCCTTTTCTGACTAAGTTTCTGTTGGTTTTGGCTAATGGAGGGTACAGACATAGGACAGAAAGGCAGAAAGAGAGGATCTGGGTCATTTGTTCCACATTCATCTCTACCCTGTTTGTGTCTTATTTCTCACAGTGGCAGCATATATAGCTAATTATCCTGTTAAAAATCTCCCATATTGCTCCATCTCTTACTGGATTTAGAAAATGCTACTTTCTGCACTTGACTCTTCAAGCTTGGCAAGATGGGAGGATGCATGTCATAACTTCCTACTGGGAGTAGTCTTTGGGTGATTCAATAGCCTTTTTGATTTTTTTAAACCTGTCCACACTTCTGAATAGTCCCTTTATTGGTGTGTGTGTGTGTGTGTGTGTGTGTGTGTGTGTGTGTGTATGTGTGTGTGTATCATCCATGTTGGATTCTATTTCTTGCCAGGGCCATAGCCAATAAAAGGAGGTAAGAAAAATCAATACCTTCTCTCTTTGAAGTAAGATAAAAGTGAATGAAAGTCATAGTTACTTTAATAAGGTTTGTTTATGTGTATGTAAATAATATCTGTTTTTCATGGCTATATCGGGTGGTTTGAGTATAAAATACTTACTAGAACTTAAGATTAAAATGTGGCACCTCTGTAGAGTGTTCACTCAAGAAGTAAGGATTGAAACAATGTGGAAAGCCTTACTACTTAAATCAAGAATCATATAATGAATCACCTGGTGACAATGTATTCTATGAAAAGAGTCCTAAAATTGTGCATATGGGTGTTTGTGTATGCATGTATAAGTCACTTGCACACACATACACATTCCACTCAAGTTCTGGGTTCACAAAATTTAGCTAAAAACAGTTACTAGTAATATATCAAATTTGCATAATTTCCACATATTCCTTTGCAAGCATATGATTACTGAAAGGCCTAATCATAACGTCACAAGATATATATGAGGTACCAAGTTGCCAGATTCCAACTGACTTATTTTTTTCTGGCTACTATACTCCTATACTATCCCATAAATTAGTGTATTTTCTCATTATACTTTACTAAATAGATTGTTTTAATCTAAAAAATTATGCCTTTATAGGAGTTGCAGCATTTCAACAAATATGGATCACTGTGGGATAGAGAGGCAGAAATGGCCTAAACCTTTTTCTTCTCATTTATTTTTCTTTCCTTTTCTTTTTTTTTTTGAGTTGGAATCTCACTCTGTCGCCCAGGCTGGAGTGCAGCAGCACGCTCCCGGCCACCGCAGCCTCGACCTGCTGGGCTTTGCGATCCTTCCGCCTCAGCCTTCCAAGTAGCTGGAACTACAGGCACGCGCTGCCACGCCTGGCTAATTTTTGATTTATTGTAGAGAAGAGGTCTCGCCAAGTTGCCCGGGCGGGTCTTGAACCCGCGGACTCAGGCAATCCACTCACCTCGGCCTCCCAAAGCACTGGGATTACAGGCTGAGCCACCGAGCCCGGCCTTCTCATTTCAATAAAGTTAGGAACTTTATATAAATATCTTAGTTACCAAGCCTGTTTTTATCTAGTCTACAGTCTGTGAACCTGTAGAAAACCAAATGTCTAAAAGTATGTTAAATAATTGAAAAAATGGGGAAAATAACTCAGACTCTTTCCAATTTATCTAAAATACTGTCTTTAGGATTTTCAATTACTTAAGAATTCATTTCCTGTTCACTTTTAAATTTAGCACGCTGGGCCCTTTCTAAGAATTTGTCGTCTGTTTTATGATACAGGGATTATTGGTTAATATTGGAATATAAGCAAGAAGCAGTCTTCATTTTACAACATGTATCATAAAACTGTAGGCTAAAGAAAAGTAATTAAAAACACATTGATGCATGACTTTAATGTAATTAAAATATGCTTTGTATTCATGAAAAATTATAGGTCTCCATCAATCCCTCTATAAACAATTATAACCTTATCATGTAAAATTATTTCAACATTATTCACATATGTTGTATAGAGAGCTGAAGTCTTTTATTTTTTAAAATGTGCTTCTTTTTCAAAACTGTAATTTTGGACGTTTTACTATGCACCATTTCTTTGTATAACCAAAAGCATAACAGACAATAATACTATTATCGGTGTATTAGAAATATGAAAACACAATCTAGTCTCAAAGGAAGCACTGTTGAAAAACACAGCATGATGAAAAAGCCAAAGATCTTATAAGTGGAAAGATCCACTGTGCTAATGGATTGGAACACTCAACATGGTAAAGATGCCAATTCTCTCCAAATTAAACTACAGGTTTAATGCAATTCTTACTAAAACACCAGCAAGTTCTTTTTCTGTAGCCTTAGATAAGCTTATTCTCAACTGTACATGGAAAAGCACAAGCCCTATAATTGCTAAAGCAACCTTGTCAAAGAAGAATCAAGTGAGAAGAATCACTCCACTCAATATTAATAACTACAGTAATCAAGGCAGTGTGGAATTGGAGGAGAGACAGACTTATATTTCAATGTAACACAATACAGACCCCAGAAATATACCCACACACCCACATGGATATGCTTATCTAGATTTTTAAAAAAGTTATAAAAGCAGTTCCAAGGAGGAATTTTAACAGTCTTTCAATTTCAATAGTTTTTTCAACAAATTGTGTTTGAGCAAGTGGACATCCAAAGGCAAAAGAATAAAAAAAAAAAGCAAAGTCCTAAATATATGAATAAGGAAATACATAAATATAAGAAGTCTCAAAATTTCAGTCTTACACTTTATGCAAAATTATCTCAATTGTTGTATCTAAAACATAAAACTATAAGTGCTATAAAAAGATAAAAATTTGTGACCTAGGCAATGTCTTTTTATACTTAACACAAAAAGCACAATCCATAAAAAGAAAAACTGATAAACTGGAGTTCATCAAAATTAACATTTTTGCTGTGCAAAGGAACTTGCTATGAAAATTAAATGCAAGGTACAGACTGGGAAAAAAATTGTATATCACTTATATGAACAAGGACTACTATTTAGAGTATATACATAACTAAAAAAACTCAAAAGTAAAAAAAAAAAAACTAAACTGAAATAACTCTATTATAATAGTCAAAAGGCATGAAGAAATGTTTCACTGAAGAGTATATACCAATGACAAACACATGAAAAAGGTATTAATTATCACTGGCCATTAGGACAATGCAAATTAAAACCACAGTGAGGTAAAACTACACATATAATAGTGACAAAACAAAATGCTGGCAAGGATGTAGAGAAACAGAATCACTCATACAATGCTGGAAAGAATGTAAAATGCTATAGTCACTCAGGAAAATAGTTTGACAGTTCATTAAAAATAAATAAGCATTGGGTATATATACCACAATTTCATTATTCATTAATTTGATGATGGACAGAATCTAAAAAGTTGAACTCAGAAGTAGAGATTACAATGATGGTTACCAGAGAATGGGAGAAGAGGATGGGTGAGGAAAGAGGAGATGTTGATGAAAGGGTGAGAAGTTTTAGTTATACAAAGGGAATAAGCTTTAGTGATCTATGTCACAGAATGGTGACTATAATAAATAATAATGCATCATATATTTCAAAGAATTAAAAATGTAGATTTTAAATGTTTTCACCACAAAAAACAGTGGCACTCCAGAGAAATGAAATATTATGTTCATATAAAAACCTGTACAAAACTGTTTATAGCAGTTTTATTAGTAACATTTCCAACTAAACAGTAACGTCTCTCAGTCAGGGAATGGTTAAATAAACTGTGGGATGGCCATAACAAAAAAGGAATCAGAAATATATGTTAGCAACAAAAATTAAAATATTATTGCTACATTCAACAATTTAGATGAATCTTAAGGGAATTATGCCAAGCGAAAAGTCCAATTCCAAAGGATTGATTACTATATTATTTGAAATGCATAATATTTGTGAAATAGCAAAACTGTAGACATGAAGAACAGATTAATGGTTGCCACAGATTAGGGATGGTACAGGGTGGCATGAGGGAGTTGGATGTTTTTATGAAAGAGTGACAGGAGGGACCTTTGTGACCATGCAACATATATATATATTGAGTGTTGTGGTGGATGCACTAAGCTGCATGAATTAAAATTGCATTGAACTAAGCACATACACACACACACACACACACACACACACAAGTACAAATAAAACTTTGGAAATGCGGAGTAGTTGGGTTGATTGTATCTATATTCTCATTATAAGATTTTAATTTAATTTGCAAGTTATAACAATTGGGGATAACTAGGTGAAGGTCACACAGGATTTTTCATATTATTTTTTACAACTGTCCTTAATTTAACACTTTTTTGAAGATAAAATGATTCAAAAAATGCTCAAGCTCACTCAACTTATCTCACATTTGGGAATCACATGCAGGTAAAATACCAATGCCCTTGCCTCTTTCCGTTGCTATACACTGGCCCTCAGATGTTTCCTAAATCTAAGCTACTATCAGGTTTTTAAAGCACCATTGGTTTAGACACAACTTTATGGGTCAAATATAGATCCTATGGTCTTATTAAATAGTATAAGAATGTAATGGGAGAAATCATGTTGCCTCCTTTTTTATTTAATAGGTGAGTATCTTTGTGTCTGTATCTGTGTGAGCATTTGTGAACCTGTGACACCTTAGAGAAACAACTTTTCCATGCCTCAGTTTCCTCAACTGCTAAGTAGGGGATAATAACTGTAACTAACTCATTGAGTTACGCATGAGTAAATATCAGTAATGCAGTTAGAATAGCACTTGGAAAATAGTACGTTGTATGTAAGTGTCAAAATTATTGTTATTATTGCTGTTATAGTACATTTTGATTGCAGAAGTGATAAAATACAAAAAAGTGCTTTTTTACAAGTGAGAAACTATAGTTAAAAGCATTGACATGATTCAGCAAACACCAGTCTAAATTTTGTATTTGTCGAATAATTTTATCATCCATGTGACCTAACTATTAACCCACTTCTGCCATCCCAAGAAACCTTTTTCTAAGATTTTGGGAAAAGAGGCTCTGTCCCTTACATTTAGTTCTAAGTTAGAAGTCTGCTTGGTAGTCACTTTCATGGGTTTAGATCTGTCCTGGCCACTCTCAGTAATTCCTTTCCCCACGACACCCAATGTCACTTCCTGATGTGCTGTTGCCCCTCTGCCTAGTTCTATAGAAATATTGGCATTTAATGGAGAATTAGGACTGGGGGTAACTAAGAGAATTACATTAAGGGAGGGAGGAACGCAAAACTTTACACCAAAAAAATGGCTTTTGGCCTTGGGTTGTGCAACAGAAAAGCAAGAAAAAACTAACCTGTATATAAGGGACATTTGTGGGCATGCCACAGTTCCTAGCCTTGCTTTTTTCTATTAAATGCTATGGTCTTCCCTTCTAAAAGGCCTCCGCTTTCAAGATGGAAATTATTACCTTACTTTCGGGAAAGTCTACCCCATAACAGAAAACACTAAACACTTATTATATGCCAAGTATGGATCTAAGCACCTTATCTATATTAACCACAGTATTTAATTGATTATAAGATGACTTATTTGTCATTTTAACATTTCTAAAATAAGGTTGTGTCTTAAATTCTTTGGTGTATAAGGTTTAGGGGTAAACTTTTTAAAAATAATCCTATACAAAACAATAGCCTATCTTTCACCTGATTATTTCTTAGATCCAGTGAAATATGGCAATTTGATCCTCACAACAACTTCAACATGTAAGGAATTATTTTTATCAATTTTTAGATGAGACACAGTTAGTAACTTCAAAGTTCAAGGTCACACAGCTAGTCAATGATAGATTTAAACCTAGGCAGTGTGACCCAAAAGCCTTCTAGGATATGATCTATTTCCCTTGGATTAGTACATTTCCCATTAGTTCCCATTAATTATCAAGTATAGTCTCATCCAATTCACACATAATAAGGAAGACAAACATTTTCCAAAGTTTACAAACTTACCTAGCTGGTCAACTTATATTTTTAAGCAAAGCAAGTGTCTGTATTTTATCTTTTCTCTTTCAGACTAATCTCTGGGTGAATGGTGGGGTCAAGGCAAGAAGCAAGTAAAAAGTGGATTCTTTATTTATTTATTTATTTTTGAGTTGGAGTCTCACTCTGTTGCCCAGACTGGAGTGCACTCCCGGCCACCGCAGCCTCCACCTGCTGGGCTCCGGCGATAGAGGCACCTACCAAAAGGATGATCACGCTTTGCCTACACAAAAAGCTGGCAGAAGCTTTCATTTTTTATTTTGGAAGCCTGATCAATCATCAGAGCAGGATGATCTCTTGCAATCTCTAAAAAGAGATGCTGAGTGAGAATTAACCATTTTTCTGTCCTAGCAAAAAACTCCTTAGATGGTGAGGCTGGGAGGAAAAACAAGGTGGAGAAATTATTGTTCTTCCAGTTACATATATTTGTGTCATTACTCAAAATACGTATATTTTATCAATTCATTGCCCATTGATCTGTGACACAAAGATGGAAGTTTCACGCAACAAGCAGTGATGAAATCGCTCTTAACATGTACATGCATCCAGTGAACAAAAGGGCAGACTACTTTAAAGTGAGGATAAACCATGTCAGCTCCATTACCAATGATTTGTGGGAAAAGGTTGTACTATCTTAAACTTTTTGTGAGTTTTGCAGAAGCTTATCAGTCTAATATGTCTTCCAAATTCCATAAAATATGCCATAAGTTTTCTTTCTTTTGCTATGCAGACCTTTTTGAAGGAAAAGTTTTATGTCACTGGGTAATAACAGTCAAATATAGGAATAACCTTACTACTTCAGTGACATGTGACTTATGGCAGCCCATTTTTTAAATTTTATTTTTTGAGTTGGAGTCTCACTCTGTTGCCCAGACTGGAGTGCAGTGGCTGCTCCCAGCCACTGCAGCCTCGACCTGCTGGGCTCGGGCGATCCTTCTGCCTCAGCCTTCCGAGTAGCCGGAATTACAGGCATGTGCTACCAGCCTGGCTGATTTTTTGATTTATTGTAGAGATGAGGTCTCGCCAAATTTCCCAGACGGGTCTCGAACCCGCGGGCTCAGGCAATTCACTCACCTCAGCCTCCCAAAGCGTGGGATTACAGGCTGAGCCACCGAGCTCGGCTGGCAGTTCATTTCTAAGGCGAATGAATATTTAGAAAGAGAAGAACATCTCATTGTTTTCACTTTTAAATGTTTGTGATATATGCTATGTTTTGAACAATATGAAAATCTATGTTTAATCTTGATTTTGTCCATTTATTGTCAATTAAAATGATTTTTTCCTTTATTTTACTTTAAAGATGTGGGATACAAGTCAGGATTAAGTACATAAAATGACTTAATTTCTGTATTTAAGAATTTAGTAATAAAAACTAATTGAGCATGCAAACCCCCCACCCCCCCCAACACAAGTATACATGGTACCTACAGTTACCCTATAGAGTTCTTTTAAACTAAGCATAATGGTTACCAGAAGGGATTCATGGTCCTTGAGTTGATTTAATATTAACCTGCCAGCCAATTCCAAATGAATTTATATTCTTATAACATGAAAATTACCCCATGACAAAACTTTCAGCAGGAACAAATACATTTCTTCTTGAGTCTATCATTTGCAAAGCACTATGGTCTGTCACTTGGAAAGGGATCTAAATTAAATTTTTTTACCAAAAGCCATGACCAGGTATGTGAAATACAACATTTTATAGTGTACTACTAAATTTACTTTGATGCCTACACTTGCTTGAACCTATATGCCTTACAACTTTGGAGACTCCTGTCTCTTTGCTTGGTTCTAGCTTACATGCATGCCCTAGCATCGAAGACCCTTTAGATCAGAAAACAAAGTTTGTCTAAGTCTGTTAGTGGGGTTAAAGTCTCCAACTATAAATGTATGACTGTGTCCTCTGTTAGTTTAATTAGCAACTGTTTTATAAATTTGGGTTCTCCTATATTGGGTAGCATATGTATTTAAGATAGATATCTTGTGATGGAAGATTAAGTCTTTTATCATTATGTAATGATCCTCAGTGTGCTTTTTAACTTTCATTGGTTTAAAGTTTGTTTTTTCTGATATAAAAATAGTTACTCCCAATTATTTTTCCATTTGTCTGGAAGATCTTTCTCCTGGCCTTTACCATGAGCCTGTGGGTGTCCTTTGCAATGAGATGTGTTTCCTGAAGGCAGCAGAAGGTTTGATTTTATTTCTGTATCCAATTTGATATTCTATGCCTCTTAAGTAATGCAGTCAGTTCATTCACATTTAAGGTAACTATTGATATGTGGGGTTTTATTACTCTCATATTTCTATTAAGAGGCTACTTTGCTTTTTAGGTTATGTGGCTGATTTGTAAGGTCTGTTAACACTGTGTTTGACTGTGCTTTTGCTCGGAGTGGAGTCATACTTTCATTTTTTTGTGCTTAAAACTTTGTTAAGCATCTCCTGAAGGACCAGTCTGAAGGTGTCAAATTATCTTAAAGATTAGAGAGATCATCAAGGCAAAAAACTAACAAGGAAATCCAGAACTTTAACTAAGCACTCAGCCAATTGGTCCTAAAAGACATCTACAGAACACTTCAGCTAACAACCACAGAATATATATTTTTTTCATCAGCACATGGAACATATTCCAAGATTGACCACATTCTCAGGTATAAATCAAGCATGAAAAAATTTCAAAGGGGCAAAATCATATCTAGCATTTTCTCAGACCACAGTGGAATAAAAATATATATTATCACCCCCCTCAAACACACAAATATATAGAAATTAAACAGTATGCTTCTGAATGACTTTTGGCCTAACACAGAAATCAAGGCAGAAATAAAGATTCCTGGAAACAAATGAAAACAAAGACACGCGATACCAAAAACTCTGAGATACCATGAAAGTGATGCTGAGAGGGAAGTTTGTAACATTTTATGCACACACAGGACAATACAAGGGGTGCCTGGTCTACTATGAGGGAGAGTGAGGGCCAGGTAGAAGCCCAAACTTCATTTGCGTGAAATCTACTTATGTAGTTAATCCTCACTTGTACCAAAGATCTCTATAATAAAATTAAATAAATTTAAAAAAAGAAAATAGAAAAATCTCAAATAAACAGCCTAACATCTCAACTAAGAAAGCTGGAAAGTCAAGAGCAATCCAAGACTAGATTTAGTAGAAAAGTTGAAATAATTAAAATAAAGTTACAGTTGAATGAAATGGAATTAAAAATGATCATGTAAAGGATCAGTGAGACAAAATGCTACTTTTTGAAAAGGATAAATATAACTGAAAGACCACTGGCCATGTTGACAAAAAGAAGAGAGACAGTTTGATTAAACACAATTGGAAACATAAAAGGCAAGGTCACAACTGATCCTGAAGAAATTCAAAAGATGATCAAAGATTACTATGAACATCTATATGCAAATAAACTAGAAAATCTAGAGAAAATGGAGGAATTCCTGGATTCACAATCCCTCCCAAGATTGAAAGAATGAAACTGAAAACCTAAGCAGACCAATAACAATCCAAGAAATTGACTCATTTGTAAGAAACCTCCCTGCCAATAAAAGTCCTGGACCAGATGGTTTCTTAGCTGAATTCTACAAGGCATACATGGAAGAACTGGTACCAATCCTGTTGAAAGTATTACTGGAAATTGAGAAAGAAGGATTTCTCCCTGGTTTATTCTATGAAGCTAATATCATCTTGATACCCCAAAACAGCAAAGACCCAACAAGGAAAGAAAACAACAGGCCAATTTCCCTGATGAACATAGATGCAAAAACTCTGATTAAGATTCTAACAAATTGCATCCAAATACATATTTCAAGGATCATCCATCATGACCAGTTGTGCTTTATTTCTGGACAGCAATGCTGGTTCAACATATCTAAATCATCTATATCAATAAATGTAATCCATCACATAAGCAGTTGTAAAACCAAGAACCTCATGATTATTTCATTAGATGCAGAGAAGGCATTTTATAAAATACAATAGGCCTTCTTGATTAAAAATCACTGAACACCTAGGCAACAAAGAAACATTCCTCAAAATAATAAGAGCCATCCATAACAAAACTGCAGCCAACATCATACTTAATGGACAGATGCTGAAAGCATTTCCCTTAAGAACTGGAACAAGACAAAGATACCCACTTTCACACCTTCTAGTCAATACAGTACTGGAAGTCCTAGACAGAGCAATCAGGCAGGAGAAAGAAATCTGGGGCACGCAAATAAGAAAAGAAGTTAAGTTATCCCTCTTTGCAGATGATAAGATTCTATACATAGAAAACCCTAGAAAGTCTATCAAAAACATTCTCTCACTGATAAATGATTCTGGTAAAGTCTTAGGATACCGAATCAATGTGCAAAAAACAGCTGCATTTCTTTTTTTTTTTTTGAGTTGGAGTCTCACTCTGTCGCCCAGACTGGAGTGCAGTGGCCGCTCCCGGCCACCGCAGCCTCGACCTGCTGGGCTCTGGCGATCCTTCCACCTCAGCTTTCCGAGTAGCTGGAACTACAGGTGCGCGCTACCACGCCCGGCTAATTTTTTGGTTTATTGTAGAGATGAGGTCTCGCCAAGTTGCCCAGGAGGGTCTCAAACCCGCGGGCTCAGGTAATCCACTCACCTCAGCCTCCCAAGGCGTGGGATTACAGGCTGAGCCACCGAGCCCGGCTAACAGCTGCATTTCTATACACCATCAACAAGCAGGCTGAGAAACAAATAAAAAACACAATCCCATTCACAATAGCCACACACCAAAAAATACCTCAGCATCCAACTAGCCAAAGAGGGGAAAGACCTTTATAATGAGATCTACAAAATATTACTCAAAGAAATCAAGGGTGACACACAAACAAATGGAAAGATATCTCATGCTCATGGATTGGAAGAATCAATATTATCAAGATGTCCATTTTACCCAAGGCCATCTACAGATTCAACACAAATCCTATCACATTGCCAGCATCATTTTTCACAGACCTAAAAAAGACAATGCAGAAATTCATATGGAAGTAAAACAGAGCCTGGATATCTAAAGCGACCCTCAGCAAAAGGAACGAAACTGGAGGTGTTCCAGGCTTTAAACTTTATTACAAGGCTACAATAATCAAGACAGCATGGGATTGGTACAGAAATTGACACATAGACCAACGAAACAGGACATAGAATACAGAAATAAAACCACATAACTTCAATTAACCTTTGACAAAGTTGATGAAAACAAACACTAGAGAAAGGAAACCATATTTAGCAAATGTTGCTAGAAAATCTGGCTAACCCCATTCAGAAGATTGAAACTAGACTTCTATCTATTACTATTTACAAAAGTTAACTCAAAATAAACCAAGAAGGTACATGTGAAACTTCAAAGTATAAGATCTTTAGAAGAAAATATAGAGAACACCCTACTGGATATAGGGATTGGCAAATAATTCTTGGTCAAATCCTCAAAAGTAAGTGCAGTTGAAGCTAAGATTGATAGGTAGAACTTTATCAAATTAAAGGTTTTGGCACTGCAAAAGAAACCGTCAAGAATGTAAAGAGTCAACTCATGAAATGGGAAAAAATATTTGCAAGCTAAGCATCTGTCAAAGGCCTAACATCCATGATTTGCAAGGAATTCAAGCGAATTGATAGGAACAAACAAACAACACCATTTAAAAATGTGCAGAGGATGTAAACAGACACTTTTCAAAGCAAGACAAACAGCCGACAGACACATAAAAAAAATGCTCTGCCTCACTCATTATCAGATACATGCAAATCAAAACTACAATGAGATACCACCTAACACTGGTAAGTATGGCTATCATTAAAAAGTTAAAAAACAAGTGTCAGTGTAGTTGCAGAGAGAAGAACATTAATAAGTTAAAAAACAAGTGTCAGTGTAGCTGCAGAGAGAAGAAAACACTTGTACTCTCTTGGGAATGTAAGCTTGTTCAGCCTTTGTGAAAACCAGTGTGGCATTTTCTTAAAAAACTAAAAATTGATCTACCATACAATCCAGCAATCCCACTTCTGGGAATATACCCAGAGGATTATAAATTGCTCTACCAAAAAGACATGTGAACATGTATGCTCATTGCAGCACTATCCATATAACAAAAACATGGAACCCTCCTAGATGCTCAATCGAAAGTGGACTTGAACAACTACCCTAGTACTATAAGAAAAAGATTGACCGTAGCAGGAAACTGCGGGGCGGGGGAGGGAGAGGGGCAGGGAGGTGGGATTAACAGTAGTCGATATCTGCCTGGGGAAAGTAACTGCACAATGAATATTTGTATACCTAACCCTGAATTGTACTCTGCAATTTTAAAATAAAAACAAAGAAAGTGGACTGGATAAAGAAAATGTGGTACATATACATGATGGAATATCATACAGCCATAAAGAAAAACAAAGTCATGTCCTTTGCAGCAACATGGATGCAGCAGGAGACCATCATTCTATGTGAATTATCACAGAAACAGAAAAACTATAACAAACACTGCATATTTTCACTCATAGGTGAGCCCTGATCACTGGTCACATGTGCACAAATGTGGGAACAGCAGACACTGAAGACTACTAAAGGAGGGAAAAGGGGATGAGGAATAAGGGACTCACACCCACACACGGTGTACCTGGTCCATTTTCAGGGAGAGAGGGCCCGCTGGAATCCAAACCTCTCTTTCATGCAATTTATTCATGTAGTGTGCCCCACAACTCAAATCAAATACAATAAACCTACAAAAAAGAAGTTTGTGTGTATACAAACACACACATGATAATACAAGAAGGGACCCTAAACAAACGAAATTACTTTTTGGAGTGTGAGCCCCTTGTAGGACAGCCTCCCCTCCTTCTCCTCATTAGGTAAGTGTTCTAGGCACCCATAAACATCAGTGTACCAGCTAGCATTGTTGTGAGAGAGTGCGTTCGAATACAGTGAAATTTTTTTTGGAGATTCTTTTTAATGCATTTGTCCATTTCATGATGGGTGATTTACTAGCACATCTGCCTACACTGCTGAGTGTTCAGCAGTTTTTGACCAAAAACAGCATGACCCTCATGCCCCATCCTTCCTACGCACCCAACATTGCCCCAAGTGACTTTTTCTGTTTCCATGGATGAAAAACGTCCTCAATAAACTTTGCCGATGTGGAAGAGGTGAAACAAAAGAATGGAAGAAGCACTAAAAGGCATCAAAATTGACAAGTTAAAAAATGGTTTTGAGCAGTGGAAAAAGTCTCAATAGGGGTATTGCATCAAATGGAGAGTACTTTGAAGGTGACTGAAGTTTAAGCATGTAAGAATAAACACAATTTATTATTTAAAAATTCAATTTTGTGAGGTCTTCCCTTATATGTACATAACACTGGATTGATGAGTTATTAAACCACAAAAAGCATTTAAACTTTCCCACAACTATCATGCAAATTTAGAATTACCAGATTTATTCTACACATCCCATGGGTGCATGTGTGTATGTGTGTGGTTGTGTGTGTGTATGTGTATACATGTATAAGGAATCTGGCATTTCAAAACTTGCATGGTAGTTGTGGGAAAGTTTAGATGCTTCTTGTGGTTTAATATACCATCAGCCCAGCAATATATGGGTATAATTATTCACATTTTGAAGATAAGAAAATTAAGATTCAGTAAGTTGTCATCTGTCCAAAGTTAGAACTGATACTTTTAATCTTCCATGTTCAACTCCAAACTCTAAGGTTTTTACTATTGTAATATTTAAGAAGGTTACCAGATGATATTTTAAAAATGTGCTAAGTTAAGGATTGGGCAACAATTGTCAAAATTATTAAATGGTATCGAGGTTTGAGTGAGGACCTCCATCAATACTGAGAAAAATTTGTCTACATGCACCCTTGCTACTTACTGCAAAATAGCATCACTATCATAAGGAAGCTTGTTAAAGATGTCGAATCTCATGTACACACCAAAGTTAGTGAATCCAAATCTAAAAATTTAAGAACCCCAGGTGATTTGGATTCACATTAAAAATTAAGATCAGATGAGATCGGATGCATTCGAGAAGCAATTTTCTGTAGGTTCTCCAGTTGTAGCAAGGGACAGAGAAGTAACTAGAACCAATCTGAACATTTCATAAGAAAAAAAGAGACAGAGAGAGAGAGAAGTACCTTCACTTGGTCCTTTATTACATCAGAAAATATTTTATAATGTTCTACTAACGTCTGTTGCCCTGATCAGATATACGCCTGAGTTTAAAAAAAAAAGCCAAGAATCAAAACTTTAAACATTCTTTTTTTTTTTCAGTTTTATTTCTTTTTTTAAATTTACACATGAAATTGTAAGTATTTATTATGTACTGGTATTCTGAAGTATATACATTGATAAATTGTTGAATCTAGCAAACAAATGCATTTTCTCACGTAGTTACCATGTTTGCAGGGAAAATACTTAATTTCCCTTCTCTTTGCTTTATTTTTTCAATTATTTTTTTGAGTTGTGGAGTACATGTGAGAACTTGCTATATAAGTAAATTGTGTGCAGGTGAGGTTTGGGCTTCTAGCAAGCCCTCTCTCCCCCTGTAGTGGACATGGTACCCAATGTGTGGTTGTGTGTCCCTAATCCCCCTTTCCTCCCTCCTTTAGCAGGGCTAAAGTATTGATGGAAGTCCTCACTCAAAAGCTGTCCTCCCATCATTTGTTGTTCTCACCTTTGTGCTCGAGTGTCCAATGTTTACTGCACACTTTTGAGTGAGAACATGCAGTATTAAGTTTTTTGTTGTTTCTTTGATAGTTCACTTAGAATGATGGTCTCCAGTTGCATTCATGTTGCTTCAGAGGACATGATTTTGTTTTTCTTTATGGGTAGATAGTATTCCACCATGTGTATGTACCACATTTTCTTTATCCAATCCACTTTTGATGGGCATCTGGGCTGGTTCCATGTCTTTGCTATTGTGAATGGTGATGCTCTCTTAGCATTTTTCAAAACTATAGTAGACAAGTTAAGCATCCCTAATTCAAAAATCCAGAATTTTAAATATTCCAAAATCCAAAACAATTTTTGTGCCAAAATGTTTATATAAGTGGAAAACTGGACACATAAGGACTTAATACAAACTCTGTTTTACACACACTATTTAAAATATTGTATACAATTATATTGAGTCTATGTGTATGAGGTGTATATGAAACATAAAAGAGTTTCATGTTTAGACTTGTGTTCCATCCTAAGATATATCTTTATGCATATGCAAATATTCCAAAATCTGGAAAAATTCAAAATCTGAAACATTTTTGCTCCCAAGTATTTTAGATAAGGAATACTCAACCCCTACCATCATTAACTATACTCACCATATTATACAATAGATCTCTTGAACTTATTTGTCTTATCTGAATATAAATACATATAATTCAATGAACATCTTCCTAACTCTGCTCCCTCTTAACAACGTCAGCCATTAATAAGCACCAATCTAGTCTACTTCTGTAAAATCAACTTTCCCATATTTGAATGAGATTATTAGTATTTGTTTTTCTTTGTCTGACTTATTTTACTTAATAAAATGTCCTCCATGTTGATTTATGTTGTTGCAAATGGCAGGGATTTTATTCATTTTTATGGCGGAATATAGTATTCCATTGTGCATATATGATTGTACCACTTTTTTGGGGGGTGGAGTCTCATTCTTGCACAGGCTGGAGTGCAATGAACCGCTCACAGCCACCCCAGAATCGACCTGCTGGGCTCCAGTGTCCTTCTGCCTCAGTCTTCCATGTAGCGGGAACTCCAGGCGCGCGCTACCACGCCTGGCTAATTCTTGATTTTGTTATAGAGACGAGGTCTTGCCAAGTTGCCCGGGCTGGTCTTGAACCCATGGGCTCAGGCAATCCCCTCACCTTGGCCTCACATAGTGTTGGGATTACAGGCTGAGCCACCACGCCCGGCCAATTGTACTACTTTTAAAAATCCATTCACCTGTTGAGGGACAATTAGGTTGCTTCTATACCTTACTTATTGTGAATACTGGTGCAATAAACATGGGGATATAGGTATCTTTTTGATATAATGATTTTGTTTCCTTTTGATATGTACCGAGTAGCAAGATTGCTGGATCATCAGGAAACTCTGTTCTTAATTTTTTGAGGAAACTGCACAGTGTTTTCAAAGATGGCTATACAAATTTACATTTCCACCAACAGTGTGCAAGAGTTCCCTTTTCTCCACATCCTCATGAACACTTGTTCCTTTTTGTCTTCTTGATAAGTCTTCCTAATGAGTAAGGCAATATCTCATTGTGGTTTTGACTTGCAATTCCCTGTTGCTTAAAGGTGCTGCGAATTTTTTCATAAACTTGTTGCCCATCTATATGTCTTCAGGGATTCTGCTCATTTTTAAATCAGGTTATTTGTTTCCTTGCTATTGAATTATTTGAGTTCTTTCATATTTTGGATATAAACCTCTTTATATGTGGATGGTGTGCAAATGTATTCTTTAATTCTGTAACTTTTCTCTTCACTCTGCTGTTGATTTTGCTGTGCAGAAGCTTTTAAGTTTGATGTATTTCTACCTGTCTTTTTGTAGTTCTGTTGTCTGTACTTTGGGATTCATATCCAAAACATTTTTGCCTAAACCAATGTAATGGGACTTTCCCCATAAGTTTTCTTTTAGTAGTTTCATATCTTGCATTTGAGTATTCAATCCATTATGAGTTTATTTTTTATATATGATGAGAGATAAATGTCTAATTTATGCTTCTGCATGGGAATATTTTTTTTCCCCAACATTGTTTACTGAAGAGCCTTTATTTTCACTATTATGTATCCTTGGTATCTGTTTTTTATTTTTTGCAAACCAGGTTACTGTAAATATGTGGATATATTCTGGACTCTTTGTTATCCCACTCGTCTAGGTGGCTGTTTTTATGCCAATACTATGCTGTTTTGGTTCCTATAGGTTTATAGTATAGTTTGAAGTCAAGTTATATGATGTCTCCAGCTTTGTGTTTTTTGCTCAAGGTTTCTTTGGCTATTTGGGATCTTCTGTAGCGCCACAAAAATTTTAGGATTTGGTTATATGTCTGTGAAAATATCATTTTTATTTTGATAGGGGTTACATTGAATCTGTAGATCATTTTGGATAGTACAGACATTTTAATAAAATTAATTCTTCCAATCCATGAACATAATACCTTTCCGTGTATTTGAAATTCTCCTTGAATTTCTTTTACCAACTTTTTATAGTTTTTAGTGTAAAGATCTTTTATCTATTTAATTAAATGTGTTTCTTAGTACTTTTTATAGCTATTGTAAATGAGATGGTTTTCTTGATTTTTTTAGATATATCACTATTATTGTATAGAAATGTTACTAATATTGTATATGTTAATTTTATATCCTGAAACTTTACCAAATTTGTTTTTTATTTCTAACAGGTTTTGGGGGAACTTTTGGGGGCTTTGTATAAGCTTATGTCATCTGAAAACAGGGACAATTTGACTTCTCCCTTTCCAATTTGGATAAACTTTTTCTCTTGCCTAGTTACTCTGGCTAGGACTTCTAGTAGTATGTTGAATAAAATTGGAGAGAGTTTTTTTCTTGTCCTGTTTCTGATCTTATAGGAAAAGCTTTCAACTTTTTCTCATCTGGTATATTTTTTGCTTTTCAAAACACTGCTCAGAGAAATCAAAGATGACATAAACAAATGGAAAAATATTCTTGGCTCATGAATTGGAAGAATCAATATTGTTAAAATGTCCATCCTACACAAGGCAATCTACAGATTTAACACAATACCCATTAAATTACCAGCAGCAATATTCTCAGACTTGGAAACAACAATACGGGAATTCATATGGAAACATAAATAACCATGAATAGCCAAAACAATCCTCAGCAAAAACAAACGAACGAACAAACAAAGCAGGAGGTATCACACTTCCAGACTTTAAACTTTATTATAAAGCTACAAGTATCAAAGCAGCCTGGTATTGGTACAAAAACAGACATAAAGACCAATGGAACGGGATACAGACTCCAGAAGCAAAACCTCAATTTCTCAACCAACTCATTTTTGACAAAGCCTCCACCATCAATCACTGGGGAGAAGAGAACATATTCAGTTAATGGTGCTTGGAAAACTGGCTGACCACAAGCAGAAGATTAAAACAAAACCCCTACCTATCACCATACACAAAAATTAACTCTAAATGGATCAAAGACCTAAACGTAAAACCTCAAACTATAAGAATCTTAGAAAATGCAAAAGACACCCTTATGGAAATTGGAATTGGCAACCAATTCCTTATCAAAACCCCAAGTGCCCAGGCCATAGGAAGATAAGATAGACAGGTGGGACATGATCAAACTGACAATCTTCTACAAAGCCATAGAAACCATCAAGATAGCAGGGGGACAACCCATAAAATGGGAAAAATATATTTGCCAAATATATATCTGACAAAGGCCTAACATCTAGGATCTACAAGGAACTCAAACATGCTGAAAAGAAAAAATCAACAGCCTCATTAAAAAGTGGGCAAAATACGCCAGGCTTGCCTGGGCAATTTGGCGAGAACTCATCTCTACAATAAATCAAAAATTAGCCGGGAGTGGTAGTGCGCACCTGTAGTTCCAGCTACTTGGAAGGCTGAGGCGGAAGGATCGCCGGAGCCCAGCAGGTCAAGGCTGCGGTGGCCGGGAGTGGCCACTGCACTCCAGTCTGGGTGACAGAGTGAGACTCCAACTCAAAAAAATAAAAATAAAAAATAAAAGGTGGGCAAAATATATGAATAGACACTTTTCATAAGAAGACATACGAGCAGCCAGCAGATATATGGAAAAAATGATCAGTCTCACTAGTCATCAAAGAAATGCAAATTAAACCACACTGAAATACCAGCGAACCTCAGTCAGGATGGCTATCATCAATAACTCAAAAACCAACAGATGCTGGAGAGGACGCACGGAAAAAGAACACTTCTACACTGTTGGTGGGAGTGTAAAGTAGTACAACCTCTGTGGAAAATAGTTCGGCCATTCCTAAAAGATCTAAATATCAACCTTCTATACAATCCCAAAACCCCCCGCTGGGAAAATAACCAGAGGAACTCAAATCACTCTATGAAAAAGTTACCTGCTCACGCATGTTTATTGCAGCATTATTTGCAATAGCAAAAATATGGAACCAACTGTGCTGCCCATCAAAAATACACTAGATAAAATGTGGTACATATACACGATGGAATATTACACAGCCATAAAAAAGGACAAAATTATGGACTTCACAGCAACTTGAATGGACTTAGAATCTATAATACTGAGTGATCTATCACAGAAACAAAAACTGAGTTACACATGTTCTCACTCATAAACGGACCTTGGACAATGATCATAATACTATAAGAAAGGGATTGGCAGTAGTGGGAAACTGCTGGGGGGGGCAGCACACCTCATCAACAAGGGTACCTGCATAATGAGCATTTGTATACCTATAATGTGAATTGTAGCTCACATCTTTAAAATAAAAAAAAAATTAAGTGTTACTTTTGTTAACCACTGGTACAGTTTATTATATAAGCTGAATATTTTTAATTAGTGCAGAGTCAGCAAAATTAAAGTTTACTGCTTCTTGTATAATTTTTAAGCATTCTTAAAACAATCTGATTATCATAAAATCTAAAATAAGGGCTTGAATAGAGATGCTAATTTCCTTAGAACCATGTAAGGATGGAGTAAGGTTAGTTTGGTTGAATTAATATCAGCAAAAAAGAAAAAAAATTGTTTTAAGCTCAGCTCAAGCTATTTCTACTCTGGGTCCACAAGTGTAGTTATGTGATTTAAAATGATACTTTAGCTGGGTTTTATTTTTCCTGAAATGGCCAATTCTGGAATACACCATTTGATTTGATTAGTAGTTTATAACTGAGTAGGCAAGTTCTCGAAATTCACTTCCTTCAAAGACTAATAAAGAAAACAATAGCATCCATCCTGTTTAAAGGAACATAGCGTCTTGAGCACAGCTGAGCTTACCATATTCTATAGAAACAAAATAAAATGAAAGGATATATCAGGTTTGAGTGGATTTTAATGTGACCTGACAGAATCCAAATGAAGCTTCATTTTATAACTTGCTACACAATTAGAGTATATAGGCAAGCCCTAGTGTCTTCAAACCATGCACAAAATGCTTTCAGAACAAATTATCAGTATGTTCTTATGAGTTAAATAACTTTTCAAAATATATCATGAGAAATGAGGCTACAGACAACTTTTTGGCCTATTTTCCTTGCCACCACACACAAACGCACACAATTTGCGTGTTTCAGATAGGTGACGTTTTCCATCTATGATTTATTTCATAATTTATTTTTATCATAAGAGAAACTGCCTTAACTTGTATTACAACATAGTTTTCTGTTTGTTTTCTGAAGTGAGGTTTAAATATAGATCTTTTTGCTTCTTCATCAGCTTTTAAACTAATGAATTTCAATATGACTACACAATACATTATACTGATACTTAAGCTAAGTGTGAATGGCTATTTTTCGGGTCTTTGGAAGGTAAAGAAGAACAAATAAATCAATACCCAAAATATAATTCCTAGAAAAAAGCTTGCAGCAAATTAGAAAGTGAATAGAAACACTTACTCTGAATAGTCAAAACCAATTAAAGGAATAAAGTTGCATATGTTGCATATATTTATCTTCTTAATTGATAATAATTTTAAAAGTATAATTATTTCAGTAGTCACTGAACAAAATGCAAAAGGAAAATTTAGAAAGTGAACTTATGAATACTTCATGATGAGTTTCAAGTATGGGCATCAGTCTTGAGAACTGGCTGGCCAAAACAGCTAACACTGTTAACAGAATTGCATGCATGTGGTATAATTTCAGTTTAAATTAGTAGAGAAACTACTTTATATTGTAGAGATCATATTTGTAATTTTCCAACTTTGTTTACGAGTTTTGGGCATTTCCAACTTTTCTAGGAACATTTACATAATCTATCATATTTTTGTAATCCATGAATAAAACAATGAAGATTGTGAATGAAAATGTAGCATTTGCTGTCATTTGTAACATCAAAATTTTAAAGTAAATGTATTAAAAAAAACCAGAAAGTAGTTCCTGCCATTAAAAACATTTCAACACTGAAACTGTAGACTCTCTAACTTCAGCATTCATGTAGGAATTTTTAAGTACATGTTACTCTATTATTCTAGAAATTGACATCAGAAGTATTTGACTATCACTCAATATATGTTAATTAAATGTAGTAGATAGTCATCTTTTGTTGTGACCCAATAACCTTTACATACATACTAGGGAGACCCCCCAAAAACAAGGAATTTGTTTATATTGTTGCCCTCTGTGTTGTGTTTTCAATGTTGCTCGTGACTTGTTGACACCATTTCTAATTCTCCTGTTAACTGAGATCTCTTGAGATACCCACTATCTTTAATGACCTTTAATGTATACTTTACTGTTTACAAACCTAGAGATAAGCCAGGCTCGGTGGCTCAGCCTGTAATCCTGCGCTTTTGGGAGGCTGAGGTGAGTGGATTGCCTGAGCCCGCGGGTTCGAGACCCGCCTGGGCAAGCGAGACCTCATC
>CAUYQG010154295.1:0-10389 GCA_963574415.1 Tarsius wallacei
TGGTAGCACGCGCCTGTAGTTCCAGCTACTTGGAAGGCTGAGGCGGAAGGATCGCCGGAGCCCAGCAGGTTGAGGCTGCGGTGGCTGGGAGCGACCACTGCACTCCAGTCTGGGCAACAGAGTGAGACTCCAACTCAAAAAAAAAAAAGAATCACACCTTCAGATACCTTCTACTCTCTTTTGCTGTGAATCTAAAACTGCTCCAAAAAATAGTTTATTTAAAAAAAAATCATACCTTGAGAGCTTGAAACAATGTAGATCAATAAATAGGTAGATAGATACCTGAATGGATGGATGAATGGACCTCATTGCAGTCCAAATAAATCAGAATCTCTAGGAAAGTGTTCTATCCATATGTTGTATTTGTTTGTTTGTTGTTTTTAAGTTCCTTAAGAATTTCTAACATACACCCAGGGTTGGGAAGAAGCATTGTGTGAAATAAACCCAGTTGGTCTCCTCTGATATGTTATCCTACCCACTAAATAAACAGTCTTGATCCCAGTTTACCCTATCTTCACTCTCACGCTGTCAGACTTCACCTCTATCTGATGTTACAGTACAGCCAGCTCACTCAGGCACAGGCAAGTGCTAGGTGCTAATTTTCTCTAAGAATCAAATTCAAGAAGCATTGCGTTTTTTCCTTAAGGTTGCTAAACTGTATGTAATAATAGAAAGCACACAGAGAGGTATCATCCTGTCAGTATCTCTTTGCATTTTACTAATGGCATCTCGCAACTCTGATGCTGAAGCCCACCACAGACTTTCCCTTACGAATCTTTTCCCCTCTCCTAGACAGTAGAAGTTAGTTCTCTTGTGTTTTTTGTTAGATTAAAAAAGACATACACACACACAAAACTTAATAGATTTGCCCAGAGGTCTTCCCTAAATCTTAAAAGTCAGGGCCCTGGGATGTCTAGGAGCCATTTTTTCTAGCACACTGCTCATCACTCAACCTCCATAGGATGTTTCCTTCCAGAAACTTGAAAAATGTAGGCGTCCCTGGGCAGATGCCATATACAGGTCATTCAGGCTGACAGGGAGGCTGACAGGTATTTCAATAGAAACAGCTCTGGTTGAAAAGAATGATTTCTGGCACTCAGAGTCTGGAAGGAAGGAAGTTGCATTCTGATACGAGTGAGTTACATTTATGTAAGAGGGTCCATTAGAGCTGCCTGTCATCCACTTGTAGAATATCAGGAATGCCTACATGTTTGCCTTGGGGTGTTTCTTTTTTCTATGACAACACAGGTATTTGTGATGGAGCCAGGTAATGTGACACTGGAAATCAACAAATGCATAGCAGTTGTTACCTATAGGACAGCAAATCATATTCTTCTGGCAAGGAGATTTTCACAGTAGACATTAATCATTCAGTTCAGCTGTAGAAACAATAGGGGTAGTAGCAATGAAAAATTTTCCTGCATTGCGCACATGTGAATACGTATGTTTGTTTCAATGTATGCATGTATGAGTATTTTTTTGTGAGTTTATGAGGTTGTATACTGGCATGCCTATTCACACATGTATTAGTATGTTTTTCAGCATGTCTGTGTGGAGCTTTGGTGAAGATTCGGCTGTACCCAATCTTCCCAACTTCATCCTCAGAATTGCAGTTTCTTTTTTTTTCTTTCTTTCCTTTTTTTTTTCTTTAAGAGACAGCATCTTGCTGTTTTGCCCCAGACTAGAGTACAGTGGCATGATCTCAGCTCACTGCAACCTTAACCTCCTGAGCTTGGATGATTCTTCCACTTCAGCCTACCAAGTAGCTGGGATAGCAGGCATGCTACCACATCCAGCTAATTTTTTTTTTTAATTGTAGAGATGGGGTCTTGCTATGTTGCCCAGGCAGGTCTCCATCTCTTGGCCTTGAGTAATTCTCCCACCTGAGCCTCTCAAAGTGCTGGGGTTACAGGCATGAACCACCACACCCAGTCTGAATTTTTCTATCTCAGTGGAGTATTAACTTCAAGAGGAATCAGAGACACAGGGCTATGTCTGTTTTCTTCAGGACTGGAGACCTCCCAGTGCTCTCATACCATAGAAACGTCATGAGAGAAACTGTGTTATTCCCTGTTATTTCAGTGGACACCCAGCTGTTTCTTATACATTTTTGCCATAATTCTACCCTGGAGTTTTTAATAAAGAAAAAACTTGGATTAAAATAATTCTCCAGGGTTCATTTAACCCCATGCATTTACAGTTGTCCTAGGAGAGAGGTGGGAAGGGAACGAAGAGTGAGTTCTGTCTTTGGCGCCATGTGGGCTCTCCTTCCTGTTCCTTAGATGGGAGGGAAGCAGTGTTTTGATGTGCTGCAAGTGTACCTGGAGGCCTTCGCAGCGTGTCCTCTTGCACACACAGCCACACAGCTAGAAGTGGAACCCTCTCTCTGGCTGCTGTGGTCCTTTCAATAAACTGTGCCCAGAGGCGGTGTTTAAGTTGCAAAGTGTCTCTTTAAATATCACAAGTTGTTCTTTTTTCATCTCAGATGTTTTACCATGTTACTCCTGTTGGAATTCCGCCTGAGCTGGGCAATGCTGCATGAATTTTCTGCTTTTAACTGGCTCTTTTGCATCTATTTTGGTCAGAACAAAATGAAGGTGTTTGCAGGCCTTCATCTATCATCAGGACATAAAGGAGCCTCCATCCTAAAGTCTCTGAAGGCTGGAATTCACATTTGTGACTCATTGCTTATCCTTTCATTCACTCAGGAGACAGCAAGTGACTTTCCCCACCTCACCCCAAACCAATGGCCCTTTTCTTTTAACTACTTTTTTGTTACTCGTCACCAACAGAAAAGTAATTATTATTTTTTTCTTTTCTTCTTCTTCTTCTTCTTTTTTTTTGAGGGTCTCACTCTGTTGTCCAGGTTGGAGTGCAGTGCCATAGTCATAGCTCACTGTAACCTCAAACTTCTGGCCTCAAACAATCTTCCCACTTCAACCTCTCGACCTTGGACAACAGGTGTGTGCCACCATGCCTGGCTATTTTTTTGTAGAGATAGGGTCTTGTTATGTTGCCCAGGCTGGTCTTGAATTCTTGGACTCAAGTGATCCTCTCACCTTGGCCTCCCAAAGCACTGGGATTATAGTTGTGCACCACCACACCTGGCCTAAGAAAATAAATTTCCTAAAACTGACATCCTAGCACAAGATGTCAGTGTACTTCATTATGGTTTCAATACACACACATATACATATATACCAGTATGTTTTTAGGGTCCTTCAAAACAGCATAAAATTTCTGTTCTCCTTTTTTCTTGTTCTCTTTTTTACTTTATGCATTTTTGTGAACATATGTGTATCACTGCAAGTCAAACAATGATTTGCACAATTAGGAAATTTAAGATTGACTTTTGGTATTGCCAAAAGTTTTGCCATTGCTGAGTGAGGTATATGAACTAGTCCTTTTCCCAATCTGGGCCTCAGTTTCCAAATTTATGACTTAGGAGAATTAAACCAGGTAGAATCAAAAGGCACTATTGCTCTGACTTGCCACTTAGGCGCCCCAAATCAGAGTAATCTTAATCCTGCCTTCATGAAATACTTTCCTCATTGGTCCATGTGTGAACCTCTTTTCCATCTGACATTTACTTATGATCCACATAAGCACATGTACATTGACTCACTCACATGCTTCCCATCCTGTCTTCCTGACTCCGTCACTGTCTTAGCCTTTTGTATAATGCTTTTACACGTAATATAGTTTTACTACTTATGTGCATTTCTTAAGAGCATATTATTTTGTTTTAGTGTTTGGCCTTTAATAAAGGATTTTAAGTTGCATGTAATTGTTTGGAGAGTATTATATTTCTAACATTCATCCCTGTTTATGAGTGTAGCTATAGTTTGTTCATCTTAACTGCTATCTAATATTCCATTGCATGAATGTACTACCGTGTTTTTGCCCATAATCCTTTCATAGGCATTGGGTTTGCTTCCAGAACGGTGCCTTTATTGACAGTGATGAATTGAGCATTCTTATACATACCTCCTACTGTATATATGCAAGATTTTCTTTTGAGTTTCTATCTAGAAACTAGGTCATATGATAAATGTCCAACTTTATTTTAAAAATCCAAAATGTTTTCCAAATTGGTTTCACTGATTTATGCTCATGCCAGCAAAATATAAGAATTCCTATGATTTCAAACCTTCTCTAATATTTGGTATTGTCAAGATTCTTTCTTTTGGCCAGTTAAGTAAATATAAAATGGCATCTTGTCTTGCTTTCTATTCCCTTAGTCATTAATAAGGTGGAATAGTCTTCATATATTTGCCTTTCATTTGTATTTAACTTTCTGTAGGATATCTGTTGAAGTCTTTTGTCCATTTTTCTATTGGTTTACATGTTCTTATTGATATCTAATAGTTTTAAAAATATAGTTTAGGCATGGTGATTCATGTCTGTAATCCCAGCACTTTGGGAGGCAGAGGCAGGAAGGGTCCCTTGAATCCAGGAGTTTGAGACCAGCCTGGGCAACATAGCAAGACCCCATCTAAATATATTTTTTAAGTAAAATATTATTTTGATAATAGTTTGTCAGTTATTTATGTAACTTGCTGTTTTTGCTTCTTCTAAAGTATCTCTTTAAAACAAAAGTCCTTATAGTCAATTTTATGTCCTCACTTATATATAGTTAAAATATTTTGTGTGCTTAAGAAACTCTTCCCCAAACCAAGGTGAAATAGATGATTCCCTATAGTTCTAATAAAAGTTGTATAGTTTTGCTCTTGAAATTTAAGTCCTTGATCTATCTGCAATTAATTTTGTATATGGAATACAGCATTCATTTATTTTCTTTTTTTAATTTTTAATTTTAAAGATGTAGGGTACAATTCAGAGTTAGGTATACAAATATTCATTATGAAGATACTCTTGTTGATGAGGCGTGCCCCCCCCATAAATTTATTTTCTATATGAGAAAACACTTCAAGTTTTTAAAAATAGTATCTCTTTTTCCCTGCTCTACCAGATCATATCTGACTAATGCCAAAATTCCTCATCTGCATGCATTTTTTTCTGAGTTCTCTACTTAACTGGCCCCCATACACCACAACTACACATGGTCATAATTATTACAGCTTCACAGTATCTTGACTTCTGGTAAAGACAATTCCTCCTCCTCATCCTTCTTCAGAAATATCTTGGTTTTTCTTATCCTTGGCTCTTTTATTTTAGAATCTACTTATCAAATTTAATGAAAACATTTGTTGTAGTTTTGATTAGAATTGCCTTGACTATATAGAACAATATGCGGGTAATTGACATCTTTACAATATCCAATCTCTATATATTTATTTAAGATTTTTTAAATGTCTCCTTTAGGTTTTTTTTACCTTACTTATATAGGTATTGTATCTCACATAAATTCTAAACTGCTAACTTAGGTCTGAAAGACTTTTATACTTTTTTTCTTCTGTTCTCACTTGGCTTCTTTGATTTCCTTCTTCTGGGTATCCTTCAATATACCCAGTTCCTTCCTGCCCCAGGCTCATCACTCACTGAGTTCTCAGTTGTCAGAAAGCTCTTCCACTTTCTCATTCGTGACTAACTAACTCATTTGACAGGTATCAACATGCGTGCTACCCCCTGAGAAGGGCCCTCCCTATTAGCTTCAAAGTAGGACTCTGCCCACTCACCATTAATTTCTAACATTGCTTCTCATTTCTGAATCACATATACCACAATTCATAATTATTACATATTTGCTTATAATTGTGTCTCCCTTCATTGTAAGTGTCATGAAGAACTCTAGAAAGAACTCAGTGACTTACACCAGTGCATGGAACACAGTAGGCTCTCAAAATTGGTGGTGTATTTTTTTTTCAATTTCTTATGAATGAAACTTGGAGAGATTCCCTTTGATGGCTTGGATATAGTGATAGAAGTAACTCTTGGCATCCATTAGTCCACAGATCCTTCTAGAGCCACAAATATCATAAGATTATGTCCTAAGTCCTATAATAATCTGCAATAGTTTACATGAGGGGCCGGTGACCAATGAGTTTATACCTAATTCCTAGAATTCAATTACTAAAATGTAAACTTGTGAAGGATAGGGATCTGTAAGTGTCTAAAATAGAACCTGGCACAAAGTAGACAATAAATATTTTTTAATAAATAAAACTGTATTCTAAACATGACTCCAGGTTAAGTCAACAGCTGTAGTAAATATTTAAGTAACAGCTTCCCTATGATTGCTTGATTATTAAAAAGAATTTATTATTTGTTTATATTAGTGACAGTATAACAACATTACATAGTGTCAGGAAGATTGGGAGTAAAAAGTAACTCTTATCCCTTACACACCAACCATTTCCCTATATATTTGTGACCTCTTTGACATGATTATCGTGGTATTTTTTATTTTCACTATGTCCAACATATTCCCTTCTATGTAATCTACTTAACTATCTCATTTAGTGGCTCTCTGTTCCCCGAATACATAGACTATACTTTGCTTTCAGTTTATTTTGGGCTGTGTTGGTTGATCTTCCTAGAAAATAAGATATAATTTTGGGGTATGATAAGAGTGAACTGTAGCTCTTTAAACGGCTGGTTAGGAGAGTTTGGACTCTTGCCTTCCTTTTCCCTCTCAATAGATTTATCGGTAGCAAACAGAGGCATTCACATGCGCTCCATTGATTATAGAACTGTGCTCAAAATAATAGCTCTCTCTGTTCAATAGAAATGGGTCTAAGAGAGAAGAGTCGAACAATATGTGCAGATCTGGATGGAGACCTATAAGCTCAAGGTTAGAAGTGGTGGTCATATTTTCCTCCTTGTTTTAAAACTTAAGTTTCAGTTTATTTCCTAACAGAAGGAGGTGAACACGGGGCAAGTGTGTGTTCCCACTCCTCCCTACAACCACACTCATGGTGGTCAATAACCAGTTGGGGCATGCTCTTCCGGTGAACTCTGACAGTCTCTCTTGTCATGACACAGCACTCTGGGTGGTTATTTTCATCAAATGGGGTAAGCCTTCAAGGTGAAGCCTGCCTGGCATCCCTGGCCTGTTCTCAGACGCTGATGTGGGAGGGGTGAAGCTCTGCACTCATTCATTTTTTGTCCTACAGAATTTGTCTTTTCAGTAGTTTCTGGATTTTTTTTCTTCACTCTAAGCTTGTTTCAGTTACTGAGCCTTTTCACAACAGTTCTAATCCTAGTGGACTCTGTTGCAATATCTTCAGGGATGTCAGCATCATGGGCCAACAAGATGAAGCAGATAGTATGAGGTTCTGGGGAAACTTCCCAGACATCGTAGTCCCCATGGGCAGCTGGGTATCCAGCTGCTAGTAGACTGAAGTAAAGTCCAGGCATCAGACTTACAGGCATCCAGTGACTCAGTATCAGAGTCACTCCTATCTCATGACCAGACTCCACACAGTGAGTCAAGGGGACCAGAGGTGTTGGAAGTGAAAACAGACAGCAGGCTCAGGTTCCTGAGGATCAGCCCATTAACAGCAAGACCTTAGCCTGTGTGTGGAGGTGCAGAGGCTGTCAAGACCTTATGCAAGCAGGTTAACTCCAGCAGCCTCCCTGGAAGGGCTTTGTTAGACACTCCCCTGGTTCCTCGGTGTCAAGACTATCCTACCTGAAGCTGTTGCCATCCCCTTGGCCCTAAGGGAGACGTACGCTGAGATTATTGAGTAGAATGTGGGAAGGTAAGAACTGAGAATGGCCTGGGCATCTCCCTTATCTCACAACTATTTTGTCTCTTAACAAGATGCACTTCTCCTCTTCCTGGTCCCATGAGCCATGCTCCTGAAGACTAGTCCTTCATTTGCATCATCAACCATGCTATCAGCTGTGATGATTAAAGGCCCTCTTTGTCCGTTCCCACCCTCTGCGTAAATGTGCTACGTGCAATTCTAGATGGCAGTTATTTTAATTGATGCTTACCTGTGTGACTACTTAGAAGATGGGGCTATAGAAGCCTTCCTGAGGAAGACGTCAAAAGTGGGAGTGTATACTAGAACAAGTCATCTAGACAGTCTTCATGACTGAAAGGCAGTGACACAGGAAGGCAGGAGCATGTGTAAATGTTTCAAAACTGTATTAGAACTTTGCTCAAGGATCTTGTATACACAACCAACCCTGTGCACTCTCCACCAACAAATGCATTCTATAATCTTGTCTTTCTCAGTTAATTTTTATAACAATATTACAGAATTTTTGGATATCAGAGAAAAAAATCACCTGTAGTCTCTTCTACCACACACTTATTTTGCCTTGCATTTCATCTTTGTTAATATGCATATGTCTTTTACCTAACTATAATTACATAAAATTCACTGTTGTAATTTTTCATTAAGCATTTTATCGCAATCATGATTCCTTTATAGCACCACGGAAACAGCTTGTCTTGTTTAATGATTGCATAATTGTCTATTATGGGTTCCTAGTGTACAAGGGGGGGCCCCCCCAAACCAGAATGTATTTATAAGAATTTGTGTATTTATTCTTACATTTTTAAACGTCAGTCACCTTCAAAGTACTCTCCATTTGATGCAATATACCCATCAAGATGGTTTTTCCACCCCTCAAAACAGTTTTAGCGTGTCAGTTTTGATGCCTTTTTGTGCTTCTGCTGTTTTTTGTTTCAACTCTTCCACAGTTCCTTTGAGGACTTTTTTCATCTGGGAAAACAAAAAAATGTCACTCAGCGTGAGATTGGGTAAATAGGGAGGGTGGGGCATGGGTGTCATGCTGTTCTTGGTCCAAAACTGCTGAATACTCAGTGTGGTATGGGCAGGTGTGCTTGTAAATCACCCAACATGAAATAGGCAAATGTGTTGAAAGAACCTCCAAAAAAATTTTTTTTTAATTAACTGAGGCCAAACACAGCCTCTCACAACAATGCTAGCTGGTACACTGATGATGATGGCTTCCTAGAATACTTACCTAGTGGGGGAAGCCTGTACTACAAGAAACCCCCCCTCCAAAAATAATTCCATTTTTTCAGGGGGTCTCTTCTCATATATACTCTAATTTCCTTATTCATTTCTCTATTATTTTTTGGATATTTATGATAACACTGTGCTAAACCTCATGCTTATGGTGGCATTGTGTCTTGGTGGAAAGAACATGAGCTTCAGATCAGATTGACCTGAATTCAAATCCTGGTTCTATTTTATTTTATTTATTTTATTTTATTTTAGATTCAGGGGTACACATGCATGTTTACTACATAGACATATAGTGTAGTGATGGAACTTGGGTCTCAGATAGTGAACATTGTGCCGTGCAGGTAATTTCTGAACCTTATTCCAACCCTTTACCCCTCCCACTTATTGGTGACCCCAGTGTCTATTATTTCCATCTTTATGACTGTTCAAATCCTGGTTCTAACATTGCCTGAATTAGTGACTCTTGGGCAAATTAACCTCTGAAATTGAGTTATCTTATTGTCTTGAATTTGTGTAGAGAAGCAATAGTTAAGCTTATGGTTCAAGAATATTGTAAGGCCTAGAAATCTATTGTAACTATAGCTGTACAGTAGCCATTTAATATCAAAATTGGTGTTCTTTCTCCTCTGTTTAGTGTATTTGTATATTACACAGCTCCTCCCCCCACACACATGAAATTACAGGGTTGAATGGAATGAACACTTTTGCTACATACTGTCCAATTGCTCTCCAAATGGATTGCACCTGTGTGAGCGTGTGTTTTGAGTATTGTGTTGAGTTTTTATGCCAATCACCAGGTCTGGGAAGAAGACCTTTGGCAGCCCACTAGAGATTTGTGTCAGCTTTCATGATACTCTCCGAGCATGCTGATGTGTGAAGAGCTCATCACACATGTTGGCAGATCCATTTGCACTCTTCAAGGACATGCTAGAAACACTCTTGCCTCATCAACTCCTGTTCACTCACTTTCCCCTTTGCTCTTAAACAGTAAGTAGATTGCCTGGTTCACAATAGTCTCCCTGAAGGTCCTGGGGGGCCCCATGAGGACTCTGAATTGGAGGACTCACAGCTAGGTTCCTGCAGGCCTTGCCACCCAATTCCTCTTGATGCATAGCCAGTTGTGCCCTTCCATGGGCTCAGTGGGTTCATCTGCAAAAGAAGCGGAGGCAGTCAGCCTCTAAGGCTGAACCTCTTAGCACGTTCTTCCATTATCAGCATCCCCTGGAATGTGGGGGACCAGCCCCCGCGTAGAGATTTAGAGTGTCCCTGGAAAGGTGTGGTGGCTTCAGCGATTATTCCTGGGGAACAAAGGGATTAGACTCCTGTCTAGTGCAGGAGCCGATACACTGGACTCCCGTCTAGTGCAGGAGCTGATTCTGAGGAGAGATAGATATAGAGAGAGAGAAAGAAAAAGAATGGACCACTGTTCAAACAGATTGAGCAGAAGCCGTTTAATGGAGGTTTTCATGTTCCTTATATC
>CAUYQG010154298.1:0-50313 GCA_963574415.1 Tarsius wallacei
TACATAATATCTCAAATGTGAGCTAAGAGTTTACATAATATATCAAATGTGAGCTAAGAGTTTATATAGAATACAGTGCAGCAGACGTGAGGTAGGGGTTCACAGCAAATATAGTTTTTCTAAGTTTTCCTGGGTACTTTACATACATATATATATATTCTTATATCCTATGACTCTTCACCCTATTCAGAAAACCAGGCTACCTCTTTTGTTTAGTGAAGTTAGTGACAGCAGAAAACAAAGAAAATAAAGGCCTTTTAATCTATAAATCTTAGAACTTAAAAAAAAATGAATAGCACTCAAGGACTAGGCAATAGATTTGGAAGAATAACATAAATTAAAAAGTATTATCATTTGGAGAGTACAAACTGAATCCCTCTCTAAAGCAAACAAGGAGTGAGAAGAAGGAGAAGCCATGAATGCATATTATTAAGGAATCCCTGATTAAGGCGAGTCAAGTGTAAGGGAGCTACAACTCCCACTCATCCCTCCCCATTCCTTCCCCACTTGCTTAAGTGACCTCTTGTTTTTGCTGTCAACACCTGCCTCCTCAAGGTTATATGACCACCAACACCTACTTCCTCAGGACTATGTGTGCTACGTGATCACCAGACTCCAGCTAGAGGAAACACCAAAAGAACAGGTGGCTGGTTCTGCTTTCAGGTCAGCCTTTCTTTCCTTTCCTCTAATAAATTTTCTTTAATCACTCGGCTCATCCTCTCTTTCTCTGCATTAGCCTTACATCAAGCACGTGGTGAGGTAGAAAAAGTCAGTAAAAGCTCCAAGTTGTTGTTTTAGAAATACAAGGCCTTGGTGGCTTAGCCTGTAATCCCAGCACTTTGGGAGGCCAAGACAAGTGGATTGCCTGAGTCCGCAGGTTTGAGACCAGCCCGGGCAACTTGGCAAGACATTGTCTCTACAATAAATCAAAAATTAGCTGGGCATGGTAGCTCACACCTGTAGTTCTGGCTATTTGGAAGGCTGAGGCAGAAGGATCCCCAGAGTCAAGTAGGTCAACGCTGGGGTGGTGGCAGAGTGAGACTCCAACTCAAAAAAAAAAAAAAAAAAAGAATGAAATAGAAGGCCTTGCATAACCTCTCAGTGTCTTCCACACTTCTGCACAGGAATGATTTACATGTAACCCACTACAAAAGAGAAGAGTGTTTCAAGACCTAAAGGGTTGTTATGGATGATACTGAGGCTTGATTAGTGTCCTTTGTGAACAATTAAACACCAAGCAAGCTAATAGAGGGAATTTACTGTGAGTGTGTAACTATGTGTATACCTGGGTACCCACCATCCAAATCGCAATATGAACTACTTCCAACACTACATTATGTTCTCCCATGCTTCCTTCCAGAGGGTGTATTCTCACCCTCTCCCTCAAAGGTAACCACACTCTTACCTCTATTGCCATAGATCATATTTGTGTGTTTTTGAATTTCACATAATGGAATCAGACCCCGTGGTTGGTTGAAAGTGGTTTCTCTTTCTCAGTATCTATTTTCTGAGAAATACATCTGTGGTGTTATGCATAACTGCTATAAAGTATTCTCTCTACTCCAAAAAGTTTTGTTTTTAATTGTTGTATACTGCACCCTCATACCACTAAACCACAATTTATTTTTACATTTTCCTGGTGATGATTGTAGAAGTTGTTTTCACTTTAGGGCTATTATGTATAAAGCTACTTTGAACATTATTGTAGATATATACTGGCAGACAAAACACACTCATTTTTCTTGAGTACATACACAAGAATGTATTTCCTGGATCATTTTTAATTCTGCCAAAGAATTTTCCAAAGTGCTTACAAATTTATATCTCATTGACAATATATCAGTTTTCCAGTGACTCTAAATCCCCTGTTAATATTTGCTATTTTTTGTGTTTTCATTTTAGTCATTCTGTTTAGGGTATAAATGTATCTCATTGTCATTTTAATTTATATTTCACTGATGAATAATGATGTTGAACAATTTGAAATACTTAGTGGCAATTTAGACATCTTATTTGAGAAATGCCTCTTAGTCTTTTGACCATTAAGAAAAATTGGCTGTCTTTTTTTTTATTGCCATCTAGGTTATTTTAAAGTATTTTGGATAAGCGTTCTCTGTCAGATATATGTATTGTGACGATCATTTCCACATCTGTCACTTGCCTTTTTCCTGAAAATGTTACCTTTTGACAAACAAATTGATCAGTATTTTCTTTTATGATCAGTGTTTTTAAAGTTCTTTTTAAAGAAATATCTTTTTGTTCAAGTTAACAACAATAATTGCTTATGTGTTTTTATAGAGTATTTATTGTTTTACCTTTCAAATGTAAATATTTGACCTACCTCAAAAAAAGTTTTGTATAGTGTGAGGACAGGGTCAAGCTTTATTTTTTCTGCATACATATTCACTTGATCCTCCATAAATTATTGAAAAGATTATTCCTTCCACACTGAACTGAAATGGTGAACCTATATGTGGCTGTGTACATGGGAGTCATTTCTAGACTACCTTTTATTTTATTCTACTTGTACTAATACTACACTTTTTAAATTACCACAGTCTTATATTAAATCTTGCTATTTAGCAGGGGTAGGTCCTTAAATTATCTCCTTCTTTTCCTCTTCCTCCTTCTCCATGTCCTTATCTTACTTTTCCTTTTCCTCTTTTTCCTTCTCCTCCTTCGTCTTCTTCAAGATTGCTCTAGCAGTTCCACATAAATTTCCATATAATAATATGTCATAACATTATGGGTAATATTCTATAATATATTTTACAAAATAAATGCCACAAAAATTTTAGAATAAACTTGCCAATTTCAACAACAACCACCCTATGATTTTGATTGAAATTGTATCACCCCCTGAAACCTCCAGTAGGGTCAATATGTTCTTTTATCTTAAAGATCAACTTTTTATTTTAGGTAGGCACCTCTGATGTGACTTTGTCTTTGAAGCACTATGAACTTATGGAAGATATCGACCTACTGTTTAGAAGCTTTCAGCATAGCCCCTCTACTCCTGTATGCAGCCTCAGAACTCAACAAATGTCCTATAGGGGAATTTGGCTTTGACTCTCAGACTCCTTATGTTTCTTATCTGTCATGCCAGCCACACTAAGCCTCAGAACTTCACAGATTTCTCTTTTCTTCCATAGAGTCTCTCTAAGTAAGTCAAGCATAAACTTTGGTCTATACCCAGAAGTGGCAGTTATCCACAGGGGGAAAAAATGGCCAGCAATCATCAGCTCATCTCAGAAAGGCCTTTTTTCAGAATTAAGGTTCATCACTGCTTTCACAGCTCTTATATCTTAAAAATAACATTTTTGTAATGTATATGGCCTTTTCTACTTTTGCATCAGGAACATTGACTTGATGAAATCTACTTAAAAATGGAAGGCCATTTATATATGGATTCTTGTGGAGAAAGATGCTTTTTTGGAGAAGATCCCCACTCTGTCCTCATTTCCCACCCCTATAAACATAACATTATATAAGCAAAAGACTGTGAAAAACTCAAATTGATTTATAACAAGTTTCTGCTAAGATAGGTATTTGAGGTTGAAATTAATTTGAGTTATAGAAAAGAATAAAGTTATATGTCATGTTAGCCTGACATTTTTGAACCATTATAAGTACTCAAGACTTTAAATTTGGAGCTCAATTTGAGTCATATTTAAAAAAAAAAAAAACTTTGAAATATCTTTCAAAAACACTTTCCTTACTTACAAAAGAAATTGACCTCAGAAAACTTCAGAGATTGAGAAAGATAAGAAACATCATGCCACCAGCTACTAGGTTTGTATATACTTATGTATTTATAGATCTGAGGAAGCTTTTATCACTAGAAAGGCACACATAGAAAAACTCAGCTACTAAGTATGCCCCAGGAAAAACAAAAAGAAATAATAAAGGGAGGCAAAAAAAAGTGAGTCAAGTAGATTTGAATCCAATTTCTGGGCAAGAAACAGACCACCAAGCTTTGAACTCATGCACTTAATTCTCCTTAAGTGTAACTTCAACATTTCTCATGCAAATGTACCTATATTTCAGAAGCCTGGTTTAGGTAGAGTCCTGCTTGGAGTATGACAAATAAAAGAGAATTTTATAGGCCTAACTCACAGAAAGATGCTTGATAAATATTTGAGGACCTACTAGACTTAAGGTATTCTATGAATAAACAGATATAGCTGGCTTATAACTTAGGTGAGGAGACAAGAAGAACATACATGAGAAGCAAAATTGAAATACAACAATAGCCGGGCTTGGTGGCTTGGCCTGTAATCCCGTGCTTTGGGAGGCTGAGGTGAGTGGATTGCTTGAGCCCGTGGGTTCGAGACCCGCCTGGGCAACTTGGTGAGACCTCATCTCTACAATAAATCAAAAAATTAGCCGGGTGTGGTGGCGTGCACCTGTAGTTCCAGCTACTTTGAAGGCTGAGATGGAAGGATCGCCAGAGCCCAGCAGATCGAGGCTGCAGTGACCGGGAGCAGCCACTGTACTCCAGTCTGGGTGACAGAGTGAGACTCCAACTTAAAAAAAAAAAAAAGAAAAGAAATACAACAATGACATGTAGCAGAGCATGATATTGATCACTGTAGTTGGTTTTCTTATACTATCAAGTTATAATCAGGTGACTATCTTCATATTAGCTTTCATCTCAAGAAAAATATTCCTATCATGGAGGTCTTTTTCCTGATAGATCTTTCGTATTTGTTAGCTCTTTCAAGTCTCAAAGGCAAAAATAAACAAACAAAATACAAAGAAAATAAACACACATTGTGAACTTAGATAAACCTGTAATGTCTCACTGAATTCTGAAGACAACTTCCAGAGGCCAGTTTATCAGTGGCCCTTCTTTTCTTCTTATGCCATAGAAATGGAAATACTATAAGGTGATATATTTTGTGTTTCACAGACTGTATGATATCCTCCAGTGACCCTTACTTCCAGGTATTTATGTCTATATATTTTCACTTTCAAATCAGATATATGATTCAAGTATGGACTTTCCATTGTGAAAGGTTTTTGTTTGTTTTTACTAATTCAATCTCTTGTTATATAACAAGCCTATTTGATTATCTATTTCTTGCTAAAAGTATTGGTTTGTGTCTTTTTATAAATCTGCCCATTTCCTCTAATTTATTAATGTTTGGGCATACAAATGTTCATAGTATTTCTTTTCTTTAAGATCAGTAATAATGTCTATTTTTTATTTCTCTTTTTAGAATTTTGAGTTTTCTCTTTAACTTGATTTATCTAACTAAAAATGTGCCAAATTTCTTGGTAATTTCAAAGACACAGATTTAGTTTCACTAATTTGTCTTTATCTTTTTCTATTCTCTAACTTATTCCTTTCTGACATTTATTATATTCTTCCTTCTACCTGCTTTAGGCCTGATCTTTTTCTTCTCTTCTTCTTCAGTTTCTCAAGGTAGAACGTTAGACTTTGGCTTGGGAAACTTAATTTTTAATATGGGCATTCACAGCTTTAAATTTTACTCTAAGAAGTATTTTAGCTGCATGTCATGAGTTTTGTATAATATATTGTGTCATCTTCATTTTCGAACATCTTAGGAAATTTTCTTTCTTCTTTTGATCTCTACTCATTTTTTAAAATCTTAACTCATTTGTTATTTTGAAACATGTTTAATTTTCACATTTTTGTGATTTTTTCCCCCCCAAGTTTCTTTTAAAGGTTTCTAATTTCATCTCATTGTGGTCAGAATAGATAGTTTGTATTATTTCTACACTTTTATTTTTTTATTTACTTTTTTTTTAAGATGTGGGGTACAATTCAGAATTAGATATACAAATAGTCATTGTACAGGTAAAATTTGGGCGTCCCTTTGGTCCCCACTTCATCTGGTCTGAGGTCAAGTACCCTTATTGATGTTATGTGCCCCTCCCCTCCCCTGGCAGTTTCCGGGTACTGCCAATTCCATTCTTATAATATTATGGTAAATGTTCAGGGTCCACTTATGATTGAGGTTTGATTTATGGCTTGGCAAGTGTTATATTCTGGATGACATTCCGCACACATTTGAGAAAATGCATTTTATGCTACCCTCAGGTGTTTCTATTCATTATTGGAGTATTAGAGATCTCTATTATTGTTTAAATGTCTTATTTCTTCCCTTATTTATGATAGTTTTTGTTTATTCATGCTTGTGCTCTATTGTTAAATCCATACACTTGTTTATAGTTGTTATGTCTTCCTGCTGAATTGATCTTTTTATCATTATAAAATTTTTCACCTTATCTCTACTAACTTTCTATTATTTTAAGTCTATTTTGTCTAATGTTAGTATAGTCATCCTAACATTACTCTCACTGTTGTTCAAGTAATATATCTTTTTCCACCATTTTACTTTCAATCTGTTTATGTCTTTGAATCTAGAGTGTCTCCTATAAACAACTTACAATTGGATCTTGATTTTTTTTCCAGCCTAACAATACCTGCTTTTTGATTGGTTAATTTAATCCGTTCACAATATTGTTAGTGATATAATTAGACTTATAGCTGCCATTTTACTTTTTGATTCCTAGATTCTTTGTCTTTTATGTTTCTCCAGTCCAGCTTTCTTTTAAGGGGATATTTTTTATAGTAGCATTTTAACACTTTTAGGGATTTTTTTCACTGTATGTTTTCAGCTATTCAGTCATTACTCAAAGGTTTACCACAAACATTTTAACTTATTAAAAACAGCTTCAGCTATACTAATTTAATTCCAGTGAGATGTAAATGTTATTTTATTCCTTCTTTTTTCCTATTGTGGAATTATTGTTATAAATAAATCTACGATTTTTAGAAATCTAACAACACAATGTAATAATCATTATTTTACATAATTTTATGTATTTTTAAGAAATTAAGAGAAGTAAAGGGCAGTGAGTATATATTTATAGTTTTTGTTACATTAACTCTCTTATGTATCATTGTGCTGCTCTTCATTTGTTCTTACAGAGTTTGGTGTCATTTCTTTAACCCAATACAATGTTGCTTCCACTCACCTCATTTGTACTTTTATTGGCAAATATATTAATTTTTTATGTTACAGTCCTAATATCTCTTTCTCTCACTCTCTTTTTCTCTCAATCTCTATCTATCTATTATAGATTTATATGTGCTATATAGCACGCATATACACACATAAATAGAGTATGTATATATGTATATATACTTTTGTACAAATACTTTAAAAATAGTTACGAGAAGAAATAAAAAATATATACATTTATATGATCTTCCAGTGCTCTTTGTTTTTTGTTTTTTTCTTTTGCATACTAACTACTTTTTGGGGTAACTTCTTTTTAGCTTCAATAACTTCCCTCGGGATTTTTTGTAAAGTGGGCCTGCAATCTACAAATTCTCTCAGTTTGTGTTTACCTGGAATTGTCTTCATTTCATTTTCATTTTTGAAAGTTAGCTTTGATAGATATAAGGTTCTTGGCTGATAGGCTTTTTTCTTTGAGAACTTTGAATAGGTTTGTGAACTGCATTCTGGATTCCATTTTTTCTAAATAGAAGTCATTTTTTAATTGACAGAGTTCTCCTGTAAGCAATAAGGCATTTTTCTCTTGCTGCATTCAAGATTTTCTCCTTTACTTTGACTTTCAGCATTTTTACTATAGCGTATCTATTTTGGGGATCGCTTTGAATTTGTTCAACTCAGAGTAATTAAGTTTCCTGGCAGTGTATATCAATGCTTTTCAACAAATTTGAGAAGTTCTTAACCATTTCCTATAGATTTGTTTCTTTCTTTCCTACTGGCACTCTTATTTCATATATGCTATACACTAAATGGTGTCCCATATTTCTCTATGGCTCTTTCATTTTTCTTCATCCTTCTTATAGTCTCTTCTTCACATGCCTAATCTCTATCAATCATTTTTTAAATTTGTTAATTCTTTTTTCTGCTAATTCAAATCCATTGATGCATCTTGAGTGAATTGTTTTTTTATTTTGGTTACTGTGCTTTTTAACTTCAGTATTTGTATTTGGTTCTTAGAATTTCTATCTCTCTCTATCGATTTTCTAAATTTGAAGTGGCATGATCATGCTTTCCTTTATCAATCGTTTTTTACTTTAGTTCTCTGGACATCTTTATAATGGTTACTTTGAAGTCTTTTTTAAAATCCAACATCTGCTTGCTGTCACAGTTTCTGTTGCTTGTTTTTCCTCCAGTACGTGAGTCATACTCTTGTGTTTCTTTACATGACTTTTAAATATTTAGTTGGAAACTGAACATGTTTCCATGTTAGGATACTTCCCTCCATCCCAAGGCTTGTTATTGCTATTTACTTGTGTTCTTACTTTGTGACTTGGTGGTTAGTTTAGTGAAGTCTATTTTCCCCACCCAATGTGAAGACAAATCTTCTAATATTCCTTCTCAGAGGGTGCAACCTGTGCTAATGGAAAATGGTTTTTGCAAAGCTCTTTGTGATTGTTTCAGTTCCCTGAATACACTCAATAGTTAAACTCCACTAATTGTCTACTTATGGTCCTGTTGTTTTAAAAAAAAAAGCCTCAAGGCATAATTTGATTCATAAGTTTATCCAAATAAATTCAAAGTAACACTTTTGGAAAGGATTAGTTTTCCAGGTAAGTGTTTGAGATTTGTTTTGACCCCTGATGGGCTCTTTCTAATTGTATTTCCTTGTTGCTAGGGAACTAGTTGGCCTACAGTTAAACCTACATGTCTAATATCTGTGTCCTCCCAATGGCTTTTCACCACAATTTGCACTGTTTTTGATTCCCTTATACTCGAACTTCTCTACACATTGTTGTAAAAACATCAGTTTCATTTGGGAGGAATTTAGAACTCTCACTTCTGCTTCATCTCCCAAGCAAAATCTTTGAGCCTAGACTCTGGTGCTGGGTAAAAGAAAAATGGCATGCTTCTCTCTGAGTGGCACTTCAACTTTAGAAGCTGAGTAAGTGGGGGTGGGACACAAGTCTCTTCAACTTATCTCTCTCAGCATGGGACCCCAAACTCGTGAACAAGAGCCAAAGTGATTGGGACCCTATATTCTTAGAAATGCCCTATGGCAAAGCCTCTACCCTATTAATGGGAGCTAGATGGAAGAAGTGAGCCCTCTCTTCTCACCTGCATTCACCTGGAGTTAGTTTCAGCAACAGTTAGCTTAGGCAGGATGAGAAATTCTGATCTCCTGGGAACATAGCTCTCTCTGAGTGATAGCTGGTAAGAGAGAAAGCCCCATGTACATGTCTGAGTGATGGTTAAGCTGAAGAGGTAATAGTTGGTTCAATTATCATAGGCTCTCACAGTTTGTATTGTGTTTTAGATTTTCTTGAATAAGTTTTTTTCTTTTCATTTGCCTTATGCCTTTAGGGTCATTTCCAGAAATTTTACATGGTTATTTTTGTTTTTGTAGAGAGTTTTCAGCAGTTTCACTGAGGAGCAGGTCCATGGAATTCTTTGGTTTGTCCTGCTGGAAGTAGAACTCTGCAGACCTTCTATTTTTAACACTTAAAAAAGTTGGGGCTCTGCTAAATTCAGGCAGCAAAAATGGTATTAGAGAGGTCATTTATTTATTTACCACAAGCAAAGGAATAAAAGACTTAATATTCTTGATAGAATGAAGTTTTCTCTTTTTTCTAGTAGCAGCAGTTTGATTTTTTTGTTCCCTAAAAAGTATACTCTGTGCATTTCTCTTGGCTCTAGCTCAGGACACAGTGGATAAAGCAATGGTGATAAGGCAATTAGTGAGAACCAGCTCTGTTTCCTTGTGTTTCATAATGTTTTATACTAACGAAATAAAATTTCCCTGAAATATTTATATTTTATACATCAGGCACTTCAAAACATGTTGTTATTTCCCGTTTCTAATTACTCTTCTAATTGCTTTTCATTTTAAATCCTACTATAAAACGTCTTTTACCACCTGCTTATTCACAGTAAAATGAGGAGGAAGTAAGATGATGAAAGAACAGAAATTATGTTTTAAATATATTCTACTTAATCTCAGGTACCCAAGAACATGCTACATACAAGGGTATAGCCTCCACTACTTGAAGTCATGAAGCAATGGAACCAAGAGAAAGAATGAACTCTTGTTATCTAAACCAGTTTGGGTTTTACATAAGAAGCTCTAGACTAAGCCGGGCTTGGAGGCTCAGCCTGTAATCCCGCTCCTTGGGAGGCTGAGGTGAGTGAATTGCTTGAGCCCGCGGGTTCGAGACCCACCTGGGCAACTTGGTGAGACCTCATCTCTACAATAAATTTAAAAAAAAATAGCCAGGTGTGATAGTGCGCGCCTGTAGTTCCAGCTACTTGGAAGGCTGAGGCGGAAGGATCGCTGGAGCCCAGCAGGTAGAGGCTGTGGTGGCCGGGAGCGGCCACTGCACTCCAGTCTGGGCGACAGAGTGAGACTCAAGCTGAAAAAAAAAAGAAACTCTAGACTAAGCACATAGGCATAAAGCTTACCCAAAGTAAGTGTCCTATTCTGCTTTAATATTATAGTTTCTAGTCTAAACTATTTTGTTAACTACGAAAGATTTGGGCTGCACTTCTCTGATTCAGAATTTTTCATAGTGTGATTTTCTGCCCACTTGACACAGAATATCCAGAAGTGTTTATTTAAAATGTCAATTCTAGTTCCTATCCAAAACCTTTTAAATCATTATCTTTAGACACTGGGAACATAATGATGCATTTTTAACAAGCCCTCTGGTTGATTTCAATGCACACTAACATTTGGAAGCCATTTCTATGTACTTGGTTTACATGAGGTGTTCATTGACATGCTTTGCAGGAAGAGGTGATGCTGCGTGACAGAAAGAATGCTGAGATGGATGTCAGAAAGGAACTGTGCTGCCATTCAGAAGCTGATGATGGTTAAGTGACTTATTTTTTCTGAGCATTCATATCTTAATTTATAAAATGAGAACAATATTTCAATTCATCTCTGAGAACTGATATGAATATTAAATGAGAGATCAATTCAAAAAAACCACTTTGCTAAATGAGACACCCCTTACAAACATGGGGAACTTTAAAGATTTTTATTTTAACAATGACTAAGATATATTTTATACTTTACTAGTGCATATAGAAAATTTTGTCAATGTTTTAAAAAATTATAATTACATAATAAAACTAGATACGAGAAGGTCTGCTTCCGATTATGTCAACAAGTGATTCAGGAGCTAGAAAATGTACATAAATCAAAACATATCTAGAACTTACATTTTGATGTGTACCTCATATAAATTTAGTGGGGTCAGAATAAATTATGGGTGACTTGAAGTGACTTATAATAAGGATATTAATTGTATTCTTGAATCACAACACCTACATTTAGTCCCCAAAGAATAGAATGATTGTCACAGCCAGCAATATTTATCAAAGTGACACCAAAGTCACAATATGTGGATTTACTCTTCACCTACTGAAATTTACAGTCTTTGATTAAGTCATGTGATAATACATGCAGGACATTCTGGAACTACTGTATATCAAAGGACAACTCTGCTGATGGCATCCCCTTGAAACATCTGCAAGCCGCCAGATTCAAGAGAGCATATGTCTGGAAATGATATCAAGGACATGCTGTTAATGGGTGAATCACTTATCTGCCAAAAGTCCTCCACCTCTCTACTAAAAATTCTGTTGCTTTTAGAGGTCACTCAATTATTTTTATCCAAAGAGAAAGAGACATTGACATTAGCTAGGGTTTTTCCTGTACGGTGCCTGAGTAAATCGTATATTAAGGACTATCAATCTAGAAATTTACAGAAAAAGTTATTATCATGGACAAAATTGGGTGGAGAGGAAGATAAATGTACTGATTTATATCCTTAGTAATATATAGGACAAGTGTCAAGTTTCAGGCAACAAAAATCTTGCCTCTTCTACCTAAGTTTCTTGATGTGTCTAACTTGATCACATTGATACAAGCATGACATTTAAAATCATAAAAGTCTAGCCTAGAAAGAGACCATTGAAATAATCTACTTAAAGGAAGCAAATTTCAATATCTTTATGATTATCATCTAGGGTAAATACAGAGACTGATGGTTTCTGAATAGAGACATTTGACTTCACATTCTAGAAAATCATAGACCACTATTCTGTGACCTTTGATTCTGCTACTCCTCTCATTTTCTGAATGAGAAAAGAAACAGAGACCCATAAACATCATGTCGCTTTTTAGCAGCAGATCCTAGCTCACAACCCAATTTTACTAACATATTCAATTTTTGTTTGATTTATTATCAAAGCTAAGAATATTTTAAAATATATGAAATAATTTATATGTTTCTTAAAGTCAATTGCAAGACAGAAGATTTAAACATTTTATTTTAAGGCATCCAATTTATGACTTTCATTTTTAGAAATTTTGGCAAAATCCTAAAGTTTTTCAATGCTTGATTTACATTACTAGTTTATGCAATATTTTTTCTTAACTGTGATTATCATGACATGCTATATTTTATATCTATAATCACATTCTTTTTGAATAAGAAGTATATACCTATATAATTGTAAAAACACTTAAATTGTCTCCTGATACACCTAGGGCCTAGGTGGCTAATAGATAAATTTTATGAATGGCCTGCTTTTCTCTAATAAGTTAACCAGTGAAATTATTTCTTTAATGTCATAGTGTTTAATGGATTATTAACCAACTAAATTGGGAGATTACATTTAAATAGATTCTTCAACAACAACTAGGATTCCAGATGGCTGGTATATTTAATAGGCAATATGGGAAAATGCAGTAGGTGAGGATAGCTGCCTCAAAAATATTAAACAACTTGTAAAGCTTTTTGACATACTGGTAGTACTGCTCAAACATTGCAAAATGCTTTTATATGTTAAATACCACTGGCAAATGAGTAAAACTAATAAGCATATGTTCTCACCCTTAAACAGGGGACACAATGCACATAAATGCAAGGTCCTAAATAAGTTACAAATTTATAACCAGATGCTACAAGGATAGATAAAAATAAGCTCTGAAAAAGCTAATAGCCAGCTCATTAAGAACACAGTCACCTTCTGCTCTTCTAACAGTTTTGTCATAAATGAACACAAAAAACAGATATAATAGAGAAAGCAGGCAAGGTTATTATGAGAAAATTGACAAAGAAAAGTAGACAAGTTGAAAACTTTTCAATGACTTTAGTTTATGTATTAGATGGCAAAAAGTAATAATTAGGTGGCAAAAAGTAATAATTAGATGGCAAAAAGTAATTAGCAGTTGACCAGAAGCAATATTTTTATTAAATAAACAAGTTAAAATATCTTCATTTCAGAAACACTTAATTTTCATTAATGTTTAATCCCTGCTAATAATATTTATATTTTGAGTACACTTGCCTCTTAAAAATTATATGTATAGTTGCATAGCTCTCTCTAGCACTGGCAGAGAAAATTCAAGAGAGACTGTGTTCTACTCACAAACCATTGTGGCTCTTTGATCAGATGAGATGTGAATGTCTCATTTTTTGCACTTACCAACAGGTTTATTTTCAGTAACAATAATAGTAAATATGTAAACAATCATTGTTAAGCAGTCCTTTAAAATAACTTTCTTTTTATTTTTACTATTTAATTAATTGGCCTAAAATAGTACAGAACTGACTAATATACACATTTGTTGTAAAAAAGGGACATTCGCATTAATAATAGTGACAAGAATGTCAGTCATGGTCCACAATCTTTAAAATAAAATAAAATAAAAATGTTAAACACCAATATATCATAAAACATCTGAATATATCTTTCTACAATAAAATGTATATTTCAGCTAAAAAATTATACTTCAAAGGAGTAGTTAATATGTCTTTAAGAGTAATGAAAAGAAAGGAAGAAAGGGAGAGGAAGTGTTGAATGTGTTGAGCATCAAATGCTGGTGAAAATGTTGGGCCATAGGTTGACATGCAAGAATAAATAATCTGGAGAGAAGCTATGGCTGGAGATGAAATTTGGAAAACATCTGCTCAGAATGATAGGTAAACCATGAGGGTGAATAGATAGCTAAGAGTAAGCATTTGCAAAGCAAAGAGAACCAAAACTCAACTTTGTCTGAAAGGCACCCAGAATAAAGGGCCCCAAAGCAGATAAAAGAGTGTTCTGTTAAGAGGCAAGACAATCATAAGAAGAATGCAGTTTTATTAAAGCCACAAAATTATTTCATGTTAGGAAAAGCTAAGAATGTAAACAATCTCTATCATACATGTTTCAGGGAGATGATATAGAAATTCCCAAAGACTGCATCCAGCTCAAGTAAAATACCATCAACTTGCAATTAGGTGGTTTACCTCTTTAGAGAAATTTCAATGGAATTGGGGAAATAAAATTCAGATTTCGAGAGTTTATTTAGAGAGAAGGGAGCTGAACATCATTTATATTTGAGAGCATTATCTTTGTCAATGATTTTCAAAATACTCAACATTTATAGGTCACAAATATTTGTACACATTTATTTAATCTATAGAATTAATTATTCCAGCTACAATTATAGCTGTCTTTAGATTTTTATAACATTCTTATTCTTACAACAAACTTTAAGAAAAAAACTGTGACTGAGCGTAGGGTTTCACACCTGTAATTCCAGTGCTCTGGTAACCCAAGGTGGGAGGCTCACTGATGTCCAGACATCAAGACCAGCCTGGGCAACATAGCAAGACTCATCTCTAAATTTGTGTGTGTGTGTGTGTGTAAAATTAGCCAGGCATAGTGGCATTTGCTTGTAGTTCTACCTGCTATGGAAGCTGGGGCAGGAGGATGGCTTGAGCCCAGGAGTTTGAATTGCAGTGAGCAATGATTAAGCCACTGTACTCCCTCCTGGGTGACACGGTGAGACCCCGACTCTTAAAAAAAGAAGAAAAAAAAAGAAAGAAAAAAATGATAGTACTTAATAACTAATACATTCCTGAAACTAGCTTTGATCTTAATATTATCTGGAATGCCTAGTGAAGGCTTAAAAAGTGAACTACAACCATAGCAGTAAAGTTAACCATGATAACTAGAAAAAGGCAGAGTGAGTGACATCTTTTCAGGCAAGAGGGCCCTGCCTCTGCTGTGTATACATGATAATTAAATATACAGTTTAAAAGAGATATACTTAAAGTACTAACTAAAAGCAAGTTTTGAGGCATAATAGTAATAAAGGAACAGTAGTTTTAGGTCAGAAAGTTAATAGAGATATAGAGAAAACAAACCTACCAAGAAGGTATAATATTTATGAACTTATATGCACTAACTTGTTTCCTAGAAAGAGATAGACCATATGATGTTAGAATAACCAAAAGAAGGAATTGAGCACCACATGTTCGCACTCATAAGTGGTCCCTGAATAATTATCATAATACTATAAGAAAGAGATTGGCAGTAGTAGGAAACTGCTGGGGGTGGGGGAGGGGGCACACTTCATTAATAAGAGTGAGATTGGCAGTAGTAGGAAACTGCTGGGGGCAAGGGGGCATACTTCATCAATAAGAGTACCTGATTTCAAACCAGGTGATGTGGGGACCAAAGTGAGGCCCAAATTTTACCTGTACAATGACCATTTGTATACCAATCCCTGAATTATATCCCACATCTTTAAAATAAAAATAAATCAAATACAAAAATAAAAGTATAAATAAAAGAAAGAATAACAAAAAGAAAACAAAATTATACTCATAGAAGATGAATGTACCATAAACATAATAAATAGAAGTAAATATAAACAGCATGATTGCATATGATAAATTAATATATCTATATTTATAGAATCATATATCCTAACAAGTGAGAGTTTATATATTTTAAAACATCTCATACTAAGTCTCAAAATAAATCTTTTTAAAAATTAAGAATTTTGTCTTGTTGTACTTCATCCTATGACCACAATGAAAAATCATTCCCTTGCAGATACATGTGTTTATGTGACTAAATTCATTCCAAATTATGGAATGGGTGTCATGAGTACAACTTCTGCATTCCTGTTACAATTAGGTTACTTTTGCTGGACTTGTTTTCTTTCTTTTCTGTGAGCTGGAATTCAGATAGACAACAACTTGCTTTTAACTACAGACAGAGATCATAACAACTAAAGTACAAGAAACCTGATTACCTGAATAACTTTGTGGAGCAGAGCTGTCTCACTGACCTAGACCAGCCAAACTCTTATATGAGAAAGAAATGCACCTCTATCCTACTTAAGCCACTCTAATTTATTACAGGAACTTAGAATTGATGCTAAAAATACTTTTCAAAGGATTTAAAACCTCTGGGAAGATGTAGATCTTTTCCAGTTAATGCAGACATGTCTACATAGGATTTCAATCACATTGGTATTATAAAACATCCCACGCACAATAATACATGTACTGTATTTTCAGCAACTTGATGTCAGGACTATCTAAATCCTTTTATCTACACTACATTGTTCTCTATTTTCAGCTCTCCTACAATTCAAGATTGCACTTAAATGTTTAATGAGAAAACTGCTGTCTTAAACAAAGGCTAACATTTTGCATATCATAAAAATTATATGTATATACAATCAAACTGTCAAAAGGATCAAAGATTCTAAAAAGCGTTTAGATTAATAGACATTTTGATGCATTTCTACCTTAAATAGATTGATTTTCAGAGTTTTCTTCTAAGTAGAAATATAATGAACTCAACTTAGCCTTGTAAAAAGTATTTGTTAGGTTAAACATACATGTCAGCTGAAATTTGTTAATTTTGAGTGTCAACAACAGGCTTGGCATTGTGTTCTAGGAAGGCCCTTTGCCTGATGTGCCTGCATATAGCAAATATTCTTCAAATGTTGAATTTATTTTGTATTATTTCATTTTGTCTTTTTTAAAAGCCTGCAAAAAAGTATTGCTATATGTATTTTTCATATTAGGAATTTAGTGAGAAGGGTTAAGTCATTGGCTGGCATTCAAAGAGTTGGAAAGTATCTTTAGGGAATATGAACAAGTTTCTATGTAATAACTGTTTCAGCAAGAAATTGAGTACCTCTCAAGACTAGAAAGCATTTTTAAATTAACAAACCTGTTTTTACAGTGTAAAAATATGACATAAACTTATTATTTGCCTAGATATTGGGGCTTAGGTATTCAATTTATGAGAAACTCTAAGAAAGCTTGAGTTTAATTTCTAGCTGTGCTACTAACTAGCCATGTGACCTGAGACTAATTTTCTAAATTTTCTAACATATAAAATACTCATATTAATTGACAATGGATTTAAATAAAATATTGGAAACCCGCCAATACTAAATAACAAAGAAATAGAAAATCTGAACAGATCTATAATGAGTAAAGAGACTCAATGAATCAATAAAGTCTCCCATCAAAGGAAAGCACAGGACCAGATGGCTCCACTGGAGAATTTTACCAACATTTAAAGAAGAATTAAAAGCAATATTTCTTAAGTTCTTCCACAAAACTGAAGAGGAAATATTTCTAAATTCATCCTATGAGGTCAACACTTGCTTGATGCCAAAGCCAGAGAAGAATACTACAAGAAAAGAAAATTACAAGCCAATATTCTGGGGAACATAGATGCAAAAATCCTCACCAAATACTCACAAACTTAATTCAATAGGATGTTAGAAAGATATTTCATCATAACAAAGTGGGATTTATCAATGGGATACTAGGATGATTCAACACACATAAATCAACAAGTATGGTATATCTCATTAACAGAATGAAGGACAAAAACCATTTATTATCTCAATAGACATAGAAAAAGCATTTGACAAAAATTTATCATTTTTTCATGACAAAAATTCTCAACAAATCAGGTTCAGAAGGAATGTACCTATACACAATAATAGCCATATATGACAGAACCACAGCTAACATCATAGTCAAAAGATTAGTAACAAGATAAGAATGTCCACTCTCACTGCTTCTATTCAACACAGTACCGAAAGTCCTAGGAAGGATAAATAGAAAAAAAAATCCAAAAAATTTTACTTATCTAAAACAAGTAAAATTGTTCCTGCTTGTGGGAGACATGGTCTCTTATATAGAGAAACCTAAAGATTACACCAAAAAGCTGCCAGAACTAATAAAAAATTCAGTAAAATTTCAGGATATAAAATTAACAGGCAAAAATCATTAGCATTTCTATACACTGACAGCAAACTTTCTGAAAAAGAAATCAGAAAACGACTACACTTTCATTAACTGTCAAAAAAATCCCAAGATTAGGAATAAATATAACAAAGGAAGTAAAATAGTTGTACACTGAAAGCTATAAAACACTAAGGAAAGACATTTAAAAAAAACCAATAAATAGAAAAACATCTCAAGTTAATGGATTGGAAGAATGAATATTGTTAAAATGTTCATATTACCCAAATCAGTCAAAAGATTCAGTGCAATTAATACCAAAAATTCCAATGACATTTTTGACAGGACTAGAAAAAAACAATTATAATATATTTATGGTACCACAAAAGACCCCATATAGCTAAAGCAATCCTAAGCAAAAAGAAAGCTGGAGGCATCACACTACTTGACTTCAAAATATACTATAAAACTATAGTAATCAAAAATGCATAGTACTTGAATAAAAAAAGAAACATAGACCAGTGAAACAGAATAGATAATCCAGAAGTAAATCCACACATTTATAGTCAACTCACTTTTGATAGGGTTTCTGTGGGACCAAGGAAAACTTTCCCTTTGCCCTCTGAAGATCTGCTTAAAAAAAAAAAATCAGTTAACAAAAGGTATATTAATTGGAGCAAAAGCATACAAATTTATTAGCATACACATGACAGAGAACCACGGAGTGATTATTCCTAACCACCCAATGAGTTGAAAAAACTTATATACCACCTTGAAGCTATGGAAAGAATGAGGTTTCAGAGAGTAGCCAAAATCAGGTCATAGTGGCAAGACAGGTTATGGGAGGGAGAGGAGACCTCACTAGTGAAGGTGGACTTGTTATGTAAATAAAACCCCAAAGGTAGCAGACCTCAAGAATACAGGAAGTGGGGGGTTGGGGGGAGATTATAAACATTTTAAGTATGATATTGCTCAAAAGATAGTGTTAATCAAATGCTAGGGTCACCATACAATAGGCAGGATAAAGAAAATGGCAGAAGCACAGTTGAACAAATGTATGTCATACTATACATTGCTAACTAATTCAACTTCAAAAAGTAATACATAGGTAATATGTTTTAAAATGTGTATACACTTTTTGTAACTCCCTGAAATATTTCTTTTAGACATTGAAAGATGATCTTTAAAAGAAAAAAATTAAAAATGTTTGTTTGGAGACTTGTAGCCAGAAAAGAATTTGGAATTCAGTTCATATTGTAGGGAAATAATAAAAACTTAAAAATAATCAATAAGAACAGAATCTAAGAACAGATATACTATAATTTTCTTCTGAAATATAATTTTTATTCTCCCCAACTCCACATTTTTACCAAGGATAAATAATAGTAGGGAAAATTTATTTGCAAAACAAGTTTTAGTCTCATTATATTTGGCATGAATTTCCATAAAGTGCAGCAAAAATAGTGACTGGCCATATGGGCTCTTTTGAAATTGGCTTTGCTGAAAAATTGTATGAGAAAATTTACATTAGACTTTTAAGAGCATCACAGCTAGGAGACCAAGCTGAGGATTTACCATTAGACTATGCCTGTGATACGCATATATATTGGATGAATTTTTCTCTTCTTGGGGTCTCCAAAATATCTTCAGGATCCTGGGCCTGTCAGAAAGTGACATTCTTTACTTACTGTGTTGTCAGAAACTTTATAAGTAAACCCTGTAGACAAGGTATCAGGACAGTTTCTTTCTTTTTTTTAATTTTTTAATTTTTTATTTTAAAGATGTGGGGTACAATTCAGGGTTAGGTATACAAATGTTCATTATGCAGGTACCCTTGTTGCTGAGACTTTTTATTGTCTTTATAAGGTTACCTCGATTTCACAGCAGTTTGGTCATATTTGAAAATATGCCATTTAAGTGAAAGTTTTGATAAAATAACCATGATCTCCAATTGTGTCTTATTATAGAAGAAAACATTCTTTTTGAACTTTATGATATGGCCATAAAATAAAAAACATTTATGAGTAATTTTTTTTTTAATTCTGGAGAAATCAGGTAGAAAGGCAATATTTTAATTTTACTCATAAAAGTATATTTTACCCAATTGCTATAACCTATAAATTGCTTTAAAAAAAACAAACTTGACTCTGACTCTATAAAACAAAACATAAAAAGAAACAGTAGTATTTTTTTTAAGTCATTTAAAATACCATTTTAGTTTTCTAACAGTTTAGTCCCATGTAATTAACTATTGTTTTGTTTGATATTGGGTTAGTAATCTTCATGAAATCATCAGCTTTTTAAATTACAATTCTGGAATTTTTTACGTTGTCCAATAGTAGTCAAAGTTGCTAGAAACCTGTTTTCGAGAATACTTATTAGCATACATTCCATAAATTTCCTTGAAGAAGAGGCAAATTTTGGACTGTAGCCTATTTTAACTGCTTTGTGAGAACAATCAAAGTAAAACAATAATTGTCCATGAATGACAAAAGACTTAGACTAGCCATGGTTAAGAATACAGTTGACAAGGAAATTTCATTATTTCTGTGGTATACAAGTAAATACAAAAAAAAAAAGGAAGGGAGGGAGGGAGGAAAAAGAAAGAAGAGAGAGAGAGAAAGAATGAGGGCTCAAAGCATGGCCAGAAACAGGTTATGGTGGTAAATCAGGTTATAGTGATATGACAGGCTATGGGAGAGAAAGAAAAGGAGGCCTGGCTAGTGGGGGTGTCATGTTATATACAAAAATGAAATCCCACAGGTAACAGCTCTCAGTGAACATTGATGATAAATGTTTTTTTTTCTTCTTTTCTTAGATTTTTAAAGGTACTAGACTGTCTGTTAATTTTTCCTTGATCCAGACTATAGAAGATTTGGCTGCGTCAATACAGATTTTCTACAGATGCAAATCTTCCCCCACAAAAGATAGCCTTACAATGCAACTTATATTTGATGTCTCTCTGAACTGCCATCTCAAAATATGTCAAAACATATATGTTCAAATAAAATATTTTTATTTCTTTCAGTGACAGGAACGTACAGTGGGGAAAGGACAGGTTTTTCTCAATAAGTGGTGCCAGAAAACTGATTGTACATATGCAGAAGGATGAATCCAGACCCCTATTTACAAAAATCAAATAAAAATGAATTAAAGACTCAACTGTAAGACCTGAAACTATGAAGACTACAAGAGAACATAGGGAAAAACTCCATGACATTGGTCTTGGTAACATTTTATGGACAGGACCTGAAAGCATAGGCAACAAAAGCTTAAGAAGAAAAATAGGATTACATCTAAGAAAATTATTAACAGAGCGAGGAGACAACCTATGGAATGGGAAAAATATTTGCAAATTATATATCTTATAAGGGGTTAATATCCAAAATATGTTAGGAACTCAAGACATTCAACAGGGAAAAACAACCTGATTGAAAAATAGACATTTCTCAAAAGAAGAGATACAAATGACCAATAGGTATATTAAAAAATGCTTGCCATCACTAATCAAAAAAATGCAAATTAAAATCACAATAGGATATTACTCCACAACTGTAAGAATGACTATTATCAAAAACATGAATAATAAAAAGTGTTGGAGAGGATTTAGAAAAAGGAATCCTTCTATATTGTTGGTGGAAATATAAATTGATTTAGCCATTATGGCAACCAGTCTGGATGTTCTTAAAGAAAATAAAAATACAACTACCATTAATACAGCAGTCTCACTAATTCATATGTGTCCAAAAGAAATGAAATCAGTAATGTCACAGTGGTTCCTGCTTCTCCATGCTTATTTGCAACATTATTCACAATACTGTAGCCACAATATAAATCAACCTAAGTGTTCATCAACAAATGAATGGATAAAGAAACTGTAGTTTATATATATGCACAGTGGAATACTAGTCAGTCCTAAAAAAAAAAAAAAGGAAAAAGGAAATTCTGTCACTTGTGACAATATGGGTAAACCATATTGTTAAATGAAAGAATCCAAGCACATAAAGACAAATAATGCATGACCTCATTTATATGTAGAATCTAAAAAAGTTGAGGTCATAGAAGTAGAGATAAGAATAGTGGTTACCAGAGTTTGGGATGGAGAAGTAGTGGATTAGGGAAATGTTGGTCAAAAGATACATAATTTCAGTTAGTTAGGAAGAATAAATTCAAAAGATCAATCAAAGGCTGACTATAGTTAATAACAATGTATTGTATATTGGAAATTGTTAAAAGAGTAGATTGTAAATGTTTTCACCACCAAAATAAGATAAGTATGTGAGGGAAGGCATACATTAACTAGCTTGATTTAGCTATTCAATAATATATACATATTTCAAAACAATATGTTATATATGACAAATATATGTAATTTTTACTTGTTAATTTAAATAAATAAAAGGTGTTAAAAATATAATAAAATATAAGCAGGTAAGCATTTATTGCATTTTATGTAAAATGCATTTTATGATACATTATATAAATTAAAAATATATATCACCTTTTAGTTATTAAATATTTATAAGTTGATCATTGATCAAATATTTACAAAATGCTTAATTTGATGGTTAGAAAAGATTCAACAATAAATAGCTTTTATTAAATTAGGTCAACAAATTATAATCTTTGTTAATTAAATTAGGTCAACAAATTATAATCTTTGTTAATTATAATCTTTTCATTTTTTTCCTCTGCCTCTACCACATTCCTTTTTCCTGATGTCTTTAAAAGAAATTTTTTTATAAATAAAAATGCAATGCATTATGGACAAATTCATCAACAAGTAGGATTATAGCTGACAAAAATGGAGATAGGCATTATGAGAAATACAATATAAAATAAATTTATAATCCACAAAGGGCTTACAATCATATTTGGGAGAAAAAGTAATATAGCAGAAAGAGTACAGTATATAGAAACTATCAAACTAGGCAGCAAAGTAATTAAAGCAGATATAAATTCAGAGACAGGGATGGTTAGCGAGGGTTAGAGATTTTCCCTGAACCGGAAAGAACATGACTGAACTATTCATTGCCATCTTATATATTAAGCATATTTAAGAATTTAGATGAGGTTCTCATTATGGACATGTGTTTTCTAAGACCAAGAATGAATAGTCAAAACACATTTCAAAATAACATATGACACAAATTTTTTTTTTTTTTTGAGTTGGAGTCTCACTCTGTCACCCAGGCTGGAGTGCAGTGGCCGCTCCCAGCCACCGCAGCCTCGACCTGCTGGGCTCCAGCGATCCTTCCGCCTCAGCCTTCCAAGTAGTTGGAACTACAGGTGCGTGCTACCATGCCCGGCTGATTTTTTGATTTATTGTAGAGATGAGGTCTCGCTTGCCCAGGCGGGTCTCGAACCCGCGGGCTCAGGCAATCCACTCACCTCAGCCTCCCAAGGCGCGGGATTACAGGCTGAGCCACCGAGCCCAGCTCAAATTTACTTCTTTGTAATAAATATCCATATAAGAAGACAGGATGAAATTCAGAATAAAACCCTAAAAAATATTATCTTGGAATATTAAAATGGAAAGACGTTCCATGGAACCAGATACATGGATTAAGAGAACAGGTGTCAAGCCAGAACTGATAGTTCAGATCCCAGCTCTGCTACTTAACAACAAGTAACATAGGGTAAATTACTTACCCTAGTGCTTCAGTTTCTTCAATTCTAATTTGGGAATAGTAATACTATTTATCATGGAAGGTTGTTGTAATGATCAACTGGTAGTCCAAGTAAAGAATTTATACAATGTCTGACACATAATAAGTGTTCAATAAATATCAGCTATTTTTATTATGTTTATGTTATAGCATACAACCAAAATGACAGTGGTCCACCATGATTGCTGACATATACAATCCACTATTGCATCTCACAATTAATTGAAAACCTACTCAGCATTCAATACACCTAATTATAATGTGTCTATCAGATTAAAAAAAACTCTTACCTCCAATATCATACAAAATCAAATTCCAGATGAAACAAAGATTGACACATAAAAAAATTAACTAACAGAAAATAAGATAGAAAACTCATTACATCTGTCAACTTTTTTATTCATTCTAGATATCAGTTTTCTTTATTGCTAAATAAAACTTTAAAGAAATTACCTATTTGGTCATTTCCAGTCCTTAAAACTCTACTTCTTCCGAATAAAAATAAATGGGAAACCTCTAATCAAATCATTTTATTTTTTTTTAATATTTTATTTTTTTGTGAATCAGAATCTTACTGTCACCCAGGCTGGATTATAGTGGCACTATCACAGTTCATCACAGTCTCAACCTCCTGGGCTCAGGCAATCCTTCCAGCTTAGCCTCCCAAGTAGCTGGGAATACAGGTGTATGCCACCACACTCAGTAAATTTGTTTTATTCTTTGTAGAGAGAAGGTCTTGTTATGTTGCCCAGGCTGGTCTCAAACTCCTGGCATCAAGCAATCTTCCTGCAGCAGCCTCCCAAAGTGCTGGGGTTACAAGTGTGACCCACCATACCTGGTCTGGATATGCCTTTTGACTTTGGCAAAAACTTAGAATCACAGGCAGAAATTTAAAAGGTATAGTCATGTGATTACAATTTATTCATTTAAGCCGGGCTCGGTGGCTCAGCCTGTAATCCCGCGCCTTTGGGAGGCTGAGGTGAGTGGATTGCCTGAGCCCGCGGGTTCGAGACCCGCCTGGGCAAGTGAGACCTCATCGCTACAATAAATCAAAAAATTAGCCGGGCGTGGTAGCGCGCACCTGTAGTTCCAGCTACTTGGAAGGCTGAGGCGGAAGGATCGCGGGAGCCCAGCAGGTCGAGGCTGTGGTGGCTGGGAGCGGCCACTGCACTCCAGTCTGGGTGACAGAGTGAGACTCCAACTCAAAAAAAAAAGAAAAAATAATAGTAATAATAATAATTTATTCATTTAGATATTCTTATTCTTCTTCCTCATACTGTTTGGTGTGATGTTTGGTCATTTCAATATCTCTTTTATTCCTACCTTTGATTCTGTGAAGTTTTAAAGTAGATTAAGAACATGCATTTGTAATTTATGAAAAGTCCTTACCTTGGGTTTGGTATTTCTCCAAGAATCTCATCTAATTTGTCAATGAAATTAATAAAATTAGACAATCCCTTTACATGTGTCCTTAAAGGGTCTGATGGTGATGGTGCATATCCTTTCCCTCCAAGCTCTATCGCTCTAATAAATGATGTGGCAACCTATAAATTAAAACAAAAATTGTTATGCTTAATTAGTAAGCTAAAACTACAACTTACTTTATAAAGTTAGGTACATCCATGTAATTCTAGGTATACAGTTAAAGTGAAGCACATGTTATAGTTTGTGACACACTTTAATTCAATAGCAAATAACCAAAGAAACAAGAGTCATACAGAATTCATGCTAGAAGTGACACTGAGCAGAGTCACAGGACAAATTAAGGGCTAAAGAATATGTTCGTATGAATATACTATTGACTATAAAGAATTCATTTATGAATATGCCCTAATATAAATTGACTACTGGCTATTGAGATTGTTATAGAAAACAAAGCGATTTTTGGTGTCAACTGATCTGTTGTGTTAAATAAGTTCATTGGTTGGGCAATTCAACACTTCTAAACTTCAGTTTCTTTATTTGTAAAATAAAGAGACTAGATAATCACTAAATTCCATCTAACTTTCATATCCTAGGACTATTTGATCATGTATAGATCAAAAGGCCTTGTCTTTATAATGATAAAAATATATATGTGATGGCTATATTCAAGAGTTCTCCATCAAAGATGAAATATTCTAGGCCGAGAGCAGTAGTTTACACCTGTCATCCCAGCACTTTGGAAGGCTGAGGTAGGAGTAGTTTGAGCCCAGGAGTTGAGACCACCCTAGACAACGTAGCAAGACCTTGTCTCTACAAAAAAATAAAAAAGAGTGGTGGTACATGTCTGAAGTCCCAGTTACTTGGAAGGCTGAGGCATAAGGATCACCTGAGCCCAAGAGGTCAAGTCTTCAATGGGCAGTGATCATGCCACTGCACTCCAGTCTGGGTGTCAAAGTGAGACCTCGACTCCCCCCCCAAAAAATGATAAAATGTTCTAAAGTAGTACTTCCCAAAGTATACCCCAAGAAAGACAAAAATCTATGAAACAAATAATTTGGAGGAAAGTTCTTTGGTCAAATAAATTAGAGAACAACAGACGAAATAACAAAGTTAGTTTGTTTTAAGTTATAAGCAGTTTGCTTTATGGCAGGACTTCTTGGAGCTCTTGATATATAAACATGCATTATGTATAACCAATAGGAGTATATACTATTTCTAAGCTATTTGCTCTTGGAAACATTCAAGGAGCTTTGACGGTGATTTCTTTTTTTTTTTTTTTTTTTGCCTTTGGAAACATTTATTCACAAGGAATTTATCAGGGCTAGCACTGTATAGAACACATGTAAAGAAACAATGCTTTACAGAAATTCTCCCTTGCCAAACTGGAAGGATATGGTAAAAAAAAAAAAATTAAAATACCATGAATTTTCAAATACAGAGGTAGAACATAAATTAACTGCTTAAAAGGTGTTTCCTCCTAGTGACAAGAACAAGGTACATGGATCCATTGCTTCTGAAGTCTTAATCTTGAAAATGTAACACACCCATACCAAAAAGATAGACATCTGTTTCTCTCGAGCTGCGTGTTTCAAATCAGTGAAGGCTTCTCTTCCAAGTCCTCTATCAGGAATATTGAGAATATGAGCCAGAGCCAGGTCATTCTTTGAATTCACTAGCAGGTTTAAATATGAAAAGATAATTTTCCTTGCTAGTAGCTGCACCTGTAAAATAAAATATTCAGTTAATTTCCTTATTGTCGTTGTTCTAAATCCATAAATAATCACTTTTAAAAATACACAATTAAAATGTATATGATCATTCAATCACAACACCTCACTCAGCTCCATAGAAAAAGAGTACTGCCAGCCAGACACAGTGGCTCATACCTGTATAGAGACCAAGGCGGAAGAGTTGCTTGAGCCTTGGAGTTCAAGATCAAAAGGCAACATAGCAAGACCTCATCTCTACAAAAAATGAAAAAAATAAGCCAGGCGTGGTGGCACATGCCTGTAGTCCCAGGTACTCGGGAAGCTGAGGCAGAAGAATCGCCTGAGCCCAGGAGGTTGATGCTGCAGTGAACTGTGATTATGCCACTGTACTCCAGCTAGGCAACAGAGTGAGACTCTGAATCAAAAACAAAACAAACAACAAAAAACAAAATGAAAAAGAGACCTGCCATTTAAACTGAAAGCTTAGATTAGAAAATCAACACATTCTTTCTCATGAAATCAACTTGCTGCCGATGAGAAACTATGAGTAAATAACAAATACTATTATAATTATTGGAATATAGCTCTTAGAAGATGATATAAAAGACATAGTTCAAATCTGCATTTCTGATGCAGCTTCATTTCATTCCCTTGTATAAATTTGCCACTGCATAATAGCTAATAAATAATAAAGTCCCCTGACACTTAGGGCATGGCTCAACTGGCTCTATTTGGTCCTATATTTAAGTCCCTTAAAAAGTCAGATATAAGGGCTAAAATTAAGTTTCTGAGAATTGGTTGATATTGATGACAATACCAAATAACTAAGAATTAAAATAGAGAGATTCTACGAAATGTGCATGTCGACGTTAACCGGTCTCAAGTAGAACTACAGATCATTCAAGCACAAGATAAACAGCAGCTGGGAACTTAATGGGGCATCGGGTCTTTCATATATATTGCACTTATCCTTCATACACAAATGATAAACCAGAACATTTAATAAGCCTTTTGTTTTCTTTTTTTCTTGGGGGGGGGCGGGGTCTCATTCTCGTCACCCGGGCTGGAGTTCAGTGGCATGCTTACAGCTCACTGCAGCCTTGACCTCCTGGGCTCAGGTGATCCTTCCACCTCAGCCTCCCAAGTAGTGGGGACTAATAGACACATACCACCATATCTGGTTAATTGATAAGCTTTTTCTTAAAATTAACTATTTACAGCTAATGAAGGACTTGCAATTTTGAATACTAAGAAAGAAGTGCTCGTGTGAACTCCCACAGATACATTTTTTAAAATTTTACCTAATATTTTATAGTTAACTGTGTAAAGATACTGGAAGGCATTCAAAAGGCAGATACAACCTAGAGAATTTCATTTTTAAAAAACTGCAACGAGAAGAATAAGAATGAGAGTTTGTGATTATTTGAAGCCCTGCAACTTCTAGTAGTGGAGGAGAAGTGAGTGAGCATGTGAACTCCACAAATAACAAGAAAATATTGGATTAAAAAAGAAACACAATGTAAAGTCTCTGGAAAGTGTTCAAAAGGCACAAAAGCTGGAAAAAGGCTTAATTTTAAAAGAAATACAATGAGAAGAGTATGGTTTGCTGGCCCAATAAGTCCCATGGCTATGACTACAGAAAACAGAGGTAAGTAACAGTGCCAAAGATTAGAATTCAAGACTGAGAAAGCAGCTGGAAATTTAAAGGGGGAAAATTCTGATAACAATTCAGAGACCAAATAGTCCAAATCTCCGGCTGACAACTAAACTACAAAAGTGTAGGAGAGACCCTAAGGGGCTCCAATGAGAAATGCAGGTAGAAACCAGGAAAAAAACATATTCTAGAAAGGCTGAGCTTACAAGGAGCTGGAGCTATGAGTTTGAAGGTTTATTTAACTGAATGCTTTCCAGAACTGTGTATTGCTTAAGCGGCAGAAAACTGAGGGTGGGCAGGCTTGAAGTGGTAAGAGTACAGAGCCCAAACCTGGCAGAGCAACTGGAAAAGTCAAGAAAATCCCTAGAAAAAAGAAAACCACAGAAAGAATGAGCTTCATTCCTCTCCAGATCCTTAGCTGACTACCAAATTTGGCAGGCAGCAGGGAGACCTACCAACAATCTGGCTTAAAAGGCAGCAAAGGGAAGCCCCAAGAATTCAGATACCAACAGCTGCATACCAAAATGGAGCAGAGACAGAATACGAAGTTGGAATCCAGGCAAGAAAATTGCCTACTAAAACAAAAATCCAGTATTTCTCAGAAGAACATGACAAAATCAAGAGCTGATATCAAATAGTACCAACAGTTATAAGTTTTCATCCAAAAATTACTAAACAATTAAAGAAAAGTGTGAGCTCCCTAGCCAGAGTAAAAAGTAGCCAATAGAAATTATCATCCAGTAGACTTAAAGGTTGAATTTAGCAGAGAAACATCAAGGCAGCTACCATAAATTATGTTCAAGAAATTAAAGAAAAACATTTTCGGTGAATTAAAAGAATATATGTTATCAACAAATTAAATAAATGTACACAGAAAAGTGGACAAAATCAATCATAGAGACAGCAAATACAGTAAGGTGAAACAAAATGTACTCGATGGTCTTGACAGAAACTTGGAGAGAGTGGAACAAAGTGTCAGTGAACTTGAAGATGTATCAATAGAAAAATCACCAAATCTGAAAAACGAGGGAGACCAAAAAATTGAAAGAACCAAGGAGATCTGTAAGACAATTTAAAGTTGTTGGAATCCATGAAAAGGACTGAAAAGGGCAGAAAAAATGTGATAAAATGATGTCTAAAAGCAACCCAAATATGGTGGAAAACATTAATTTATAGATCTAAGAAGCTATATAAGTAGGAAAACACAAAGAAAATCTCTCCTATACATGCTATAATCAAATTCTGATAGCCAAACATAAGAGAAAATTTTGAGAACAGTTACAGCAAAATGACACTTACCTACAGGAGAACAATAATAAGGTTAACAGATCATCAGGAAGTATTCAAGCCAGAAGACATTGGAACAGCATATTAAATATGCTGAAAAATGATCTTAAGAATTACTATACAATTACAATAATCAAGATAGAATAGTATATGTAAACGGGCAGATCAAAGAGAATAGAGTCCAGAAGTAGACCAAAACAGACATGGCAAATTGATTTTTGACAAATGTGCAAAAGGAAAAGTAGAGAAAGGATGGTCTTTTCAATAATTGGTGTTAGAGCAATTGGTCAACCATATGCAAAATAAATGAACCCCAGCTTAAACCTCACACTTTTTACAAAAATAAACTCAAAGTGGATCATAAACTCAATGTATAAAATAAACTATAAAACTTTTGGAAGAAAACATGAGAGAAAATCTTCATGACCTGGAATAAAGCAAAGAGTTTTTACATATAACACCAAAAACGCAATCCAGAAATGGGAAAAAAATGAATGAGTTGGATTTTATGAAAATTAAATGTTTGTATGGAATTCTCTTCCTATTTTTACTCTCTGAACTACTTCCACCACCACCACCCCCTTTCTGCTCTGGAATCCTGTTTGCTTCTGATTCTTAAATATTGTTCCCAGACTATTCACTTGGAATCTTCTTGCCTACTCCCTCAGATATCAGACCCACAAACTCTAATCTCAATTCACTCACAAAACATGAAATTCCTAACTCCTTCACTAACTTAACTAAAATCCCATTAATTTATCATCTGTAAACTCTAAGGACATATTTTCCTTATTAAAATTAAAATTGCACAGCCATTAAAAATGAATGAAATCATGTCCTTTGCAGCAACATGGATAAAGCTAGCGATCATCATCCTAAGTAAACTAACTCAGAAACAGAAAACCAAACACCACAGGTTCTGACTCATATGTGGGAGCTCAACAGTCACAAAGATAGAAACAATAGACACTGGGGACACGAATGGAGGAAAAAGGGGCTAGGGTTCAGAAACTAACTAAGGGGTGCCATGTTCACTACCTGGGGAATGAGCCACCTGAGAGCCAATCCCCACCACGACCCACTATGTCCATGCACGACATGGACGTGGACCCCAGAATCTAAAGTAAAAGAAAAAAAGAAAACAATGTATGATTTAGGGCACTCCTTTCTTGGTTATCTGACGGTAGCTTTTCACAACCTTTGAACTGTTTCACAACTCTATAGATTGTAGATAACTAATAACAGTGCAAAATAATCACTGACTATAGAAATGTAAATACTTTCTGTCTGGTAGAAGTTCAGTTGACTCTCCTCCTTTTTTTATTGTGATAAAAGCCAGTTTTTTTCTACTTCTAAACTTCTTTCAACATTGATTTCATATAAATGTGTGCATCTTTAATTTTTTTCAACTCATTGTAACTCTTTCTGGTTCCCTTATTAATAACGAGTTAAATAAAATATTTACTATGTAGGTATTTTATATCTCTATGAAAATTGAGATCTTACTTTTTTAAAGCATGATTCTTTTAACACCTGGCATTACAGTACAATCAACACAGTATCTTGACACCATAGACTATGAAGAGATGGGAAGTATGCTTATATAAAATTTAATGTATTTGGTCTATTTATATAAAAATAACAGAAAGCTGCTTTATAAATGTTATATGTAATCACAAAGTTCTCAAAAGTGCCAATGATGGAATACTACGTAGCCATAAAAAAGAACAAAATCATGAATTTCGCAGCAACCTGGATGGAACTAGAGTCTATAATACTGAGTGATCTCTCACAGAAACAAAGATCTGAGTATCACATATTCTCACTCATAATTGGCCCTTGAACATCTGCTGTAATACTATAAGAAAAGGATCGACAGTGGTGGGAATCTATGGGGGGGACAGGGAGGGCAAGGGTGGTGGGATTAATGGTAGTCAATATCTGTCTGGGGATGGGGGGCACACCCCTTATCAACAAGGGTGCCTGAACGATGCATATCTGTATACTTAACCCTTAACTGTACCCCACAATTTTAAAATAAAAAAGTATGGTTAAAAAAAAAGTGCCAACAATTCAAGATGCTGTCAATTAAAACTAAAATAAAAAGATTAAAACAATTAAAATTAAAAAATTACAATGTCTTCACATTCTATCTAATCACACTTAAAATTTTGAAGAATAAAAGAAATTAAACAAAGTAGCAATAAAAATTAGAAATCATTAGGAAGACTCAGATAATTATTAAGCAAGTTTCAAATTCATATACATCTTAAAAGCAATGTTAAAGAAGACATACTTTTGGATTACCTAGATTTCCTTGTGAAAAACAATTCTCGAAAAGTGGAAAGCAGTCAGGGTCAACTGTTTTTTTTTTTTTGAGTTGGCGTCTCATTCCTTCACCCAGGCTGGAGTGTGATGGCACACTCACGGCCACCCCAGCATCGACCTGCTGGGCTCCAGCAATCCTTCTGCCTCAGCCTTCCAGGTAGCCGGAACTACAGGCATGGGCTACCACCTGGCTAATTTTTTATTTATTATAGAGACGAAGTCTCGCCAAGTTGCTAGGCTGGTCTCGAACTCCCGGGCTTAGGCAATCCACTCGCCTCAGCCTCCCAAAGTGCTGGGATTATAGGCTGAGCCACCGAGCCCAGCCAGGGTCAACTTTGAGAAAAAAATGTATCGAACTTCTTAAATATGATGTGAGATATAATTTAAGCAAAATTAATTTTAAAAAAAGGTTAAACCCAAGAAGATTTTTTGTTTTAAATATTAAAGATACTAGCCTTTTCAGAGAGGCTCCCTGATTTCCCACTGTAAAGTAGACATTATTCATCTCGTGATAATTCTATATATCATTCTAACATAGCTCTTTGCACAGGTCTTAATCCTTTCTGATATTTTATCTTCCTAATCTTTCCACTGCTTTCTAAGTTCCATGAGAGCAAATAATGTACCCTTTGGACCTAAAGGAATGACTGACATTATAGTAGGTAATCAATCTATTTTTGTTAATATGTTCTCAATCAGTTTTTGTTAATGCTGAATAAAAGAAAAACTAATAAATGTATTTGGCCTTCTTAGAAATTTCAAAGTTAAAAATCTATTAATAAAAACCTACCCATAATAACATAATTGCTCTTATTTTTTAATTCCATTGCCTTATAAAGAAAACTACAACCAAATAAAAATAAGCTTTAGGATGTGTTCTAAGATTTTATATAATAAAGTATAATATAGTTTTCTGTTTATATTTCAAATGTATTTTATCTTTATTTTCACAGTAAATTACAATACTTCATATGATCTATAAGTTTTCATTTTAATTTCACAGTGCAATAGTCTGTCTGAAACATTAATCTCTTTTTTATCTCCTTGACATTTGGGAAAAGTAACACAATTTGTCAGAGACCAAAGCAAAGAGAGACAATCACATTGTAATCAGAAACGTTTTTATGTTTTCTACATTTAACCTTATCCAATCTCTGTTTCACTGTGTTTCTGTTGTTCAAAAACAATAAGGACTTACTAGCTTGTACATACCTGATCCTTACTAGGTACAAAACCAAGGCTTAAGTTCCCACATCTAAACTTTCTCTTTAACACTAGCAAATTCTGTCCTTCTGATTTGAAAAGCTGGCCAAATATCAGCAAAAAACATCTTTGAGTCCTCACAGTTCGTGTGTTTCTTTTAACTCATGGCTGCTATTGGAAGTCTATCCCTATCATTATGGGCAGATAACATGGCTGTTATGGTTTCCCTGCTCTTGTATTTGCAAGTGGGTTTTAAAGAGGCTCTCTGGAAAAGCAGTCCACATAAGTACAGTTATAATGTCCAAGAGTAAGGGCTTAAATTGAAGAAATCCACAAGATTGAGGCCTTTACCAAGATACCAAAAATAAGGATACTGTTCTGTTTATTTGTTTAATAAACTGATTCTATCCACACCACAAAGTATTTGCAATGTTTGTTTAGAATTTGAACAATTTTATTTAAGCTTTTTGACAACTCCAATTTTAGTTTCCATTTCAGTTTATTTTTCTACCTCTTAATTCTCACTGTGATACAAATAGTCAAGCTCAGTTAGAAGAAAGTCAGTTTTTTCAAAATGAGAAGACTAACAATTTGTACAGGTATTTCTTTACTTCCTTCACATAAATATATTGCTTCTCAAATTAATTCTGTTCATCTACTTGAAGACTCTAATACGGCATATTTGGTGGTCAAAATAGATCTTTGCAAGACTGCAGCTCAAAAAGGCACTTTAGATATTTAATTACAAATATACTGACTTCTACCAATACCTCGTTAAAAGAAAATTATACTTATGTTCCTAATCCTGACTTTATCTTTACAACAAAATAAAAAAGAAAGAAAAATTAGACACCAAGTAACAGAGAAACACAACAGTCCTCAGAAAAACTAATCCATCAGCTAAGCTAGTAGATAAAATTCTATTAGACAATACAATCCAAGAAAACAAAAGATTTAAAAAAAGACAATTAACACAATGAAACAAGCTATCAGTGGTTTTTAAATAAGGAAACTATATACTTACAATGAAGATCCACAAGTTTCTATACTGTACTATAATCTTTAGTCATGAATATCCCTTTAGAATAATATTTTATATATGTAAGCCAAAATCCTAAAAGCTTAGGTCTTTTAACACATACAAATTAGCTAATTCTTCTTCTAAAAAATATATTAAAATTGCTGTTTCCTCTCTATGAAGCATGTAGGATAGATCAAAGAGAAAAGATCTTTAAGTGATCTACCCTCTTAATATATAAATATGCTCCTTAAGCACCACTGAAAAAGATCAGGCAATTTGGTAAGCATTTTGTCAATATTTGGGGTAGGAAGGGAAAATAAGGAGAATGTAAGTGAAAAATTAATTTCATGTAAAAAAAAAAGGTACCAGATCTGGGCAGGAAACATTCAAAGTGGGCATGGAATATTTTCTTGTATCAAAAATGTTCAAAAGTCTAATAGGGCTTGAAAAAAAGACACAGAGGCAAGCTTGGGGTAAAAAAAAAACAAAAAACTCTTCTATTGATTAATACTGATTTGTAAATACTGAATAAAAATTCATGAGTCCATGTTGTACGCACACACAAAAAGAGAATGAAAATTAGAAAAAAACATATAATTTGCTTATATATTTTTATACATTATACTAATTTACACTAATTTCTAAATTGATAAAGAGAATTAAACCATGACTCTAAGATTCTTAGAGAAATATATTTCATCCCATTTGAGAAAATAAACCATTTTTTACTGAGAAATGGTGGTAAAGACATGACAGAATTAGAAACTCCCCATTCTATAAAAGCTATAGAAATAACTGATTTGAGCAAGGATTAACAAAGCATGCGTAAAACCATTAGGTAAAAGGATGTTGGAATAAAGATATTTACACAGTGCCAAAGCATCACCACACAGATCTTTGCTGACATCAAAGGAAAAACTATATCTTTATAATGAAGAGATCTAGCAATTCAGGGCAAACTGAGTTTGTATCTCCTGATATGATACAAAATGAAATGTTCTGTATCAGTTATCAAATATTTTTTATAAAACATCACACTGAAATCTAAGCAAGATTTTAGGTGTAACTTCCAGTTTATTAGAAATGCAGCAAAGGCCGGGTGCAGCAGTTCACACCTGTAATCCCAGTGCTTGGAAGACCAAGGCAGGATCGCTAGAGGCTGGATATGGTGCATGTATCCATAGTTCCAGCTACTCACGAGGCTAAGAGGGGAGAATTGCTTGATCCCAGCCAGAAGCTGGAGGCTGCAATAAGCCATGATCGCACCACTGCACTCCAGCTTGGGTGACAGAGCAAGGCCCTGTCTCTAAAAAAAAAAGAAAGAAATACCGCAAATAGAAGAATAAGTTAAATAATTCCACAAGGAATTAACTGACAAATAAAAAAGAACAAAAAAGATTAGGGGAATTCAGCTAGAGTAAAAGAGTCTACAGAAACATAAACACCACTCTGGGGACAAATGGAGAAATCTGAATATGGAAGATGGTGAATGGTATTAAAAAATACTTGTTTAAGTTTTCTTATATATGATAAATGATACTGTGGTTATGTCATGATTTTCAGGAAATATATGCTGAGGAATTTTAGGGATCCATATGATATCAGCAACTTACTTTCAAACAGGACAGAAACAATATTAGACGCACATATAAAGTACATTATTATTAAATCCAGAAAGGAGATATACAGGTATTCATTTGAGGGTGGTAATAAAATATGTCTTATTTTTTAAAGTACAATCTGTATAAAATGAAACTTATGGAAGAATGTACCTCAACAATGTTACCTGAAAAATGAAGAAGGTGACTCACCAAATGTACTAACTTACCGGAGCAGATGATTTTGGAGGTAGGTACATTCTAGACCTATAAATATTTTTTGAATGTGTTTAATGTCATTTTACTGGTTTTCCTAATACTCTTATTAAATTCTCATCTTGTCAATGGTGACTTTATTAACCTTCTATTAACTATAGAAACTTGCGTAAACATAACTACCATGGTTAGTGAGGGTTACCATATCTAATTAGGTACCCAGCATAGTGTTCAGACGAAGGCAAATTATTTTAGAGCAAACATGTATGTGGTGCTACTTTTATGTAGTTTGTTTAAACAACAAACCCTTAATATGAGCTATATCACTGGCAAAGGGTACAGACCAGATTTTTCTTTTTTTTTCTTTGCTTTTTTTTTTTTTAGATTGGAAAATATAGTTTACTTAGAAGGTAAATTAGAGAGAGAAAGAGAGAAGAGTTTCACCTCCCCAAGGTAGGGGAGGGGGCCAGAATTGGGAAACGTGGCAGCCATAGCTCAAAAGCTTCATGGCCAGACCATAGCTTAGCAAAGCAATGGCAATAGAAAGGGAGAGAAGAGAGGGAGAGAGGGAGAGAAGGAGAATAGGAAAGAGGGACAGATTCACATCCCCAAGTCCCCAAGGTAGAGGAGGGGGCCAAAGCTAAGAAAACATGGCAGCCATAGCTCAAAGAACACATGGCCTGGCAAGTGCTTAACAAAACAATGGTGACTGCTGTTTGAAGTTGAATGCCTTTTAAACCTTCCCTTTGATGGGGGCAGGTCATTAAGGTGATTGGGTGGTACACACCAGACTTTTCAACTGAACATTTTCTCCCCAAGAGTCAATCACCTAATACAACAAATAGAAAGATTCAAAGAACTCTGACAACCAGGGCCTTCAACTTCTTTTCTGGTACTTTGAATGACACAGGTATTTTTGCTCAATGCCTGCTACCTTGGCCCCAAACCATGAAGATACTGATTATTATCACATTCTCACCAGTTTTCAATGTATTGCTCTTCGCAAATGCAGTTTTACTTAACTTAAAAACTTGTAAAAATAAAATTGTAAAAATTAGTAACTTTAATGTATCACCAAATCCATAGTGACTTGAAGAGGATCACAGCCTGCTTTAATTTAATGACAGTTTATCAGTACCTTTTTATTATCCTGGTTGTGTTGATTTGTTGGTGATGTCGGCACATAAAGATCAGTTTCATCATCTACTGCATTCTGTTTGCCAGAAAGAAAATCTCGCAATTGACTCTGTAAGAAATATAGGGTATTACTAATAAAATACTATTCCAACTATAAGAAATACTTCATGCCAAGCTCTACTAAGCATCATTGATGCTCCAGTGCACAAAGTATTACCTGACATTTGTTGGCGGTCATTAAGTATACACGTAATTACACTTCATAATAAAATGCTTCAATCTGTTTCCAATGACACTTGTGTTCAGAGTTCTACAAGTTTAAAGTTTAAAAATGACCTTGGAAATTTAGTCTGAGTCTTCTTTGTTCTTTATAAAAAGATAAAGACAAAGAAAAGCCTTATATAAGACCTCACAGTGAGTCAAGAAAATTTTTTTGTCATTCTGTTTATATGTTAATGTCTCATGATAAGTGATTTTATGAAAATTAATTATAGATAAAAGTAATAAACTAGTGAAGAAGTGATGGTAAAAATAGTAACTACAAATAGCCTACAATAGATGTTTCATTTGAAACCGCATATAAGTAAATCTAGTGTCTTAAGCAGTACATTTCAAACAAAATAAGAGTTTCCATGAAAAAATAATTTACAAAGGCATATGTGCTTTCACCCTGCCATAATACTCAACATCTCCATGTAATTTCACTTATTCCAAGGGATCTAGGATTATATAGTTACACACACACATACACACACACGCATGCACACACACACACACACACACACACGATTACAGAATATGGAAGGGAGCTACAAACTGAATTTAAAAAGCCCAATGAAATCACAAACTACTTTTCTTCCCAGCTATTGCAAATTTTGAATTAAAATAACTCATCAATATATACTTCTTAAAAAGCAATAGGGTTTGCCACAGTTCTACTGCTATGATAAGCGTAGATTAATCTTTTAAAAAAAGCCCTAGGAGTTTGTTGTTCATAATATTTACAATTTTTCAATCTCAAAATTCAAGTCGCCGATAAAAGAATTTACTATTTAACAAATTTTGAACAGATATAATCCTCATATTTGTAATTCTTATGTTTTCAGAAGAGATGTTGAAAGTAAAGATTTATTTGTTCATAAATACACTGTTCCTCCCCAAAAGAGAGATGATTACTTTTTGGTTAAAAACAATCTTTATATTTAACTATATGTAAAGTACAACGTACTGGATCAGTGAGTCTTAAAGCATGGCCCAAGCACAAGCTTCTTATATATGTGGGTTTATAGATTTCATCAAATTTGGAAATTTTTCAACCTTTATTTCTTATATTTTTATTTTCTTTTTAATTTTAATTTAATTTAATTTGTAGAGACAAGATCTCACTATGTTGTCCAGGCTGGTCTTGAATTCCTGGGCTCAAGCAACCTCCTGCCTTGGCCTCCCAAAGTGCAAGAATTACAGGATAGAGTCACCACGCCTGGCCCCTAATTTCTTTATCTAATATTTTTCTCTGTACTTTAAATATTTTGCTTGAATTTCAAGATACTAATTTGGGCCAGAATTCATCTACCATGGTGGGAGCACTTTAATCTCCCTTTTTTTAAAATTTGTCATGAAAATGATTTATTTTTCACAATAACATGGAACCAATCGTGCTGCCCATTGAAAGAGGACTGGATAAAAAAATGTGGTGCACATACACAATGGAATGTTACATAGCCATAAAGGACAAAATTAAGAACTTTTACAGCAACTTGGATGGACTTAGAGTCTATAATACTGAGTGATCTATCATAGAAACAAAGAACTAAGTACCACATGTTCTCACTCATAAGTTGACCTTGAACAACAATCATAATACTATAAAAAGGGATTGGCAGTATTGGGAAACTGCCAGGGGGAGGGGTTGAGGGGCGGGATTAGCAGTAGTGGGAAACTGCCAGGGGAAGGGGGGGACACCTCATCAACACGGGTACCTGCATAATGAACATTTGTATACCTAACCCTGAATTGTACCCCACACATTTAAAATAAAAAATTTTTTTAAAAAGATTGGATGGAATTACTCTGAAGTACTCCTCTCTGTTACACAGTTACATAGATTTTCTGCTTTTACTTTCATGTATTATTATTGAAAAATAACCTCCTTTCATTTTTATAACTGATAATTTTATAGCCTGATAATCAGTATTTGTCACAAAAAAATAAAAATGTAAACAGCTTGAATAGCCAATTTATACAAGAGGAGCTAGCTGATAAAACTTACAAATATTTAAACACTACACAGTATAAACTCTTATCACATATATAGAACCTCAACAGGTAAAATTTGAACTATTCCAATAATTGCCGCTACTAGCCTGCACCTAATCCCTCTTGGGAGAAATTTCAGCCTTCCCTCTCTGTTAGAAACAGCCAAAGAAATGTGGATGCTTTCAGGGAGAACTGGATTCTTGATCTGGAATACTTTCCACCCACCATGCAGCTTGAGAGTAAGGCTTTTCGCTTGTCTCCTAGAACATCCTAGATCTTAAATGCTCTTAGAATCTATTACGTCCTATTTTTTTCCAATCCAATCTGAGATTTCATTTAGGAATTGTCCTGTTTGATTCCCTCTAGCAATAAGCTCTCCTTGACATTCCTGGGAAAAGCCAGCCCACATGCCCACAAACCCAAGAGGAGGCAGGAAGGCAGCAGAGGAGGAGATGGGCTGGAAAGTACTCTTTTGTTTTTAGAAAGATTAAAGCTAACATTTTTAGATAAAGTAGGGAATGCAAACATTTACAAGAATAAAATCTCTGTGTTTAGAAACCACAACATGTCCACAGAAACAGGTGTCTCTGAGGCTAGATGCTGGTTTTAGGCACCAGTTCCTTGCTCTCCTCCTGGACAGTGAGCTGGTAGTGGGCAACGTCATCAGTGTTCTGAAGCAGGTGGCTTTCCCAGGCCTAGCTAGCTGCTTCGCAGTAGCCAGCTGCTTCAGACCTCTTTTCTTCCTTCCACTGTGTGGGGAGTCCTCTGCAAGCCCAAGTTTCGGGGCCAGCTCTCTTCTTGTGGGGACTCTCCCTTCTAAAGCCAGCGAGGCTGCAGCAGATGGATCTTCCCCTGGAGTTGAGAGGCCCAGGTCCGGCCTTAGCTGCCCACTGCACCCCTCAGAGGCCTCGGCAGCAGAAAGCCGCTGTATGGACCCTTGCCGATGGAACCGGAAGTCCTGAAAAGAGTGTGCAGGCCTCAGAAATGCACACACAGGACTCCATTCACTGAGGCAGGAGGCATCTCCCAGTGGCCTCAAGTTCCACCTAAGGACCACATCCTCAGGGATGCTATGTTGTCTGAGTTTTCTCAGGGGTGGCCTTCTCATCACCAAGGGCTCTCATGTTGGGAATTCAGTCCAGGAACCTGCGCTTCCAACTCCATCCCCTTCGCAGCCCTAGGCCCTTGCAGGCTTCAAAGTACCCACAGTGCCTCATCAAGGCCCTAGCAGGGTGTCTTCTTTCTTTATTTTGTAAGGTCTAGTTATATGTTGTGGTGCTATCCTTGAATTTCCTTAGCTACTTAATATTTTGAGGTACTCAAGTTACTGTCATTCCCCTCTGGCAGCTGTGTTCTGTGGGCATGTGTTAGCTGACTCGTCCTTCTCTAGCTGCTGGGAATCCTTAGATTCATTGGAGCTTTGGGGCTCAGATCTGACTGTTGAGGTACCTTAAATGATACAGTTCTACAAATAATGGAAGAAGAAATGGTCTTTATGCCTACGACACAGCAGTGGAGAAACAAACAGGCTGCCAGTCACTTGCTGAAGCCAAGGAAAATCTTGTGTTCTCCCAGGCCTCACCAACAGGAAGTAAGCTCATCCATTTAGCTACCTTGGCTTGCTGTTCAGGGAATCTGGGCACATACACCGAGGGTACTTACTGACCTCCCCCAGAGGGTCCACAGATCTCTAAGGCTAAGTTCTTTTCAGGATATACATTTCTGCTCCTCACTCCAGGTCTTTGATGCAGTCTTCCAGATATTTGCTCAGTTCATGAGAAAGCAAGCCTATACCCAATCTCTACTTAGACTCCAGTTGCAACCAAGGCCTCATATGCTCCCAGATGCCCATGGGCCCTCAGGAGAGAAATTATGAGTAGGGAGTAGAGGAGAACAAGGCAATATTCAAGCTACCAAGTTCTCAGAATTGCCGTCTTAGCTTTATCTTAATTCTTCATAATTCCTGCCTTATTTGAGCTATAACAAATAAGAAACAAAGAAACTTTATCAAAGTCATGAAAATTCAGGATCATGATATTCAGTACCGTATGGAATATCCTGATATATGTATTTTAAAAGACTCTTAGCATAAATTAGGGTTGTACTTAGTGCATTTTTGAGCAATCAATCTAGGGATATATTTTTCTGTCTACTTTTCCTCACTAGAAATTTCCCTAGAGCAAACACAAGTATAGAGATCAAGTTGTTAGCCCTCTAGGATTTAAATGTGAAATATTTTCTACTTCATGCAATACCATCTTAACAGCTTCAATTTCAATCCTGGTGTTATGTAAAGGAGACATGTTGACATTTGGAGGCAGTCTCCCACATGGACAACCTCAAATGTGTATCCTGATTTATCTCATTCCAGAACTATAACATACTAGAAATGAGGAGACTTATTAGAGGACTTAGACAAGGACCAAAAAAATGGAATAAAAATAATGTACCCAAAGACCTCAGGTAGATTATACCATCACTGGTTATCGGAAGGTCTTCTTTGTTGTTCCTACAAAGTACTCTTAGGTATAACTAGCCTCTCTAAATCAACTATGTGAAATGTTGTCAAAAATTACCTCTAGAAACAAGTAAATGAAATATAGCTAGGAAATTTTAAAACTATCTTCATTCACAAGTATCCTTAACATAGTGTGGATGTGCATGTGTGGGTATACATGTGCATGTGCATATGCATGTGTTTTAAGCTAATTACATCAGAGCAAAGGTTTTTATAATAGCCCAAATGAGGCATAGATAGCAAGCTGCCTGCCAATATTCATACTCCCTATCCTCCCCAGTAACAGAGCTTTTGTTTTATCCTGGCAAGTTACCACCCTGAATAAGAATTATATCCCACTCTCCCTCACAGCCTGTTGTGGCTCTATGACTACCCTTTGGGCAATGAAATAAAGAAAAAGAGCTATGTGTTCTTAAAAGGTGAATGCTGTTCTCCCTTATTACTTCCGGCTGCAAAGAATACTGATATAATGTCTGCAGCCCCAATAGCCATCTTGGACTACAAGATGGTCTTGGGGGTAGAAGTCAAGGACGAGGATGGAAGAGCAAAATAACAGAAAAGGCCTGAGTCTCTGATAACCAAGGAGCTATTGGTTCCGGTTACATAAATTTAGATATCTTTTATAGAAAACTTAAATAAGTTCCACATCACTCTTATAGTGGTTTCTATTATTCAGCTAAATACTATACCCAGATATCATATAGAAATGTTTATAAAATATTTGACTATCTTACAAAATATAGTAAACATTTCTCTTTTAGTTCCCAATCATTTATTATCACTATTTAACTACTACTTTATTGATGCTTAGTAAATGTTAAGTCATCCACAAACATTTTCAACATTTTTAAAAGACTAGATCTATCCAAATATATTTTAAAACAGTTTATAAATTTTAATGTAGACAAAACTCAAACTACAAGGTATGCTACTCCATTTAATTTGTAAATTTACACCCATTTAAAAAATATGCTTGTGCAAAATAGGTATAATCTATTATCCCGTGTATATTGCATCATATTATTCTCAATATTAATGATACCCTCATGTAGTAAAATAATATTCTTAACCCAGAGGGTCATACCAATCCATTATACAACATATGCCAAATGAACAGATGGACATTAAACCAAGAAAGTAAAATAGAAAAGCAATCTTTGACATAATTCAAAAAGAAATCCAGCATTTGAGACTAGTTTCCTTGTTACAAATGTTCTAATCTAGCAAGAAGTTGATCATGTACCAACCAAATAACAGTAACACAAATCCAACAAAATTTACCACCAAAATATTTCTTTCAAATAATAACTAGCTTTCAGGTAGCTAATTTTCCATTCTTAAAATGATCCCAAAAGTAAAATCATTATCAAGTTACTATAAGTGGCGATACTAAAGTTTAAAATAAATATAAATATAGCTGAATTTTAATTTGATTAAAATAGAATTATTTTTAAAATACTTACAGAAGATATTGTGTTATTAATTTCACAGTCAGAAGCCAAAGCCTTACATTTTTGATAAACATCAATCAGATCCAACATATTACTATTCTTCAAGAAATCATCATAAAACTTCTTAATGTCCTCATAATGGTCAGTCACTTCCATATTTTCAACTGGTAAGTTCAGCTTCTCATTGAGTAAGTATTTCCAGGTCAGTAAGACATCACTAAGAGAGACTGTAAATTCTCCACTGTGCTGAAAGAGACGATGCAAAAAAAATAAAAAGACAAAGTTGGGTGCCAGAATATTCATTAACTTATAATACGAGATGAGAAATACACATTAAATTTTGTTACAGTAAAATCTACATGTGGGTTTGAAGACAACATTCAAGTTGAGCTATGGAGCAATTCAAGAAACCATATATGAAGAAAAAGGTTTGATAATTTTATAAAATATGTACAATAAGGCAAAATACATAGCCATTGTCTCATTTCCTAAAATTCACTAAATTTCCTCTCCCTAAAGTAGAGGCATGGGTGGGCGGTAAGCTGTACTTAAGTACTACTGATTGGGGAAACATTTGACTCTGTTAATTTTTAGTTCCTTCTAGTTCTTTTAGATAATGCATTTTTAATCTTTTATTTAAAATTCTTAATGCTATGTTGAATTCCCACATAACACAATATTCCAAGTGTTCATTTTAAAATATGGTTGTAGAGAATAAATTTTTGAAAACTATATTTCATTTCTTTATTGTTATAAAGGAAGCAAAACATCCGTGCTAAAACCTCAAGCCAGAAAATAATTTTGATTCATCTCAACTCATGAACACATAAAACTAACAAACAAGTATAAAAAAAGCCTTAGTCAGGTTTCTTTCTATAACTTGTCAGAGGATACTAATAAAGCTAAGTTATTCTTTTTCTTTCCCTTTTTTCTCTTTCTGTTTTTCCCACAAGAAATAAAACAGATTGGAATCTGGCTACAGTGACATACAGTTGCTTAGAGACCCACTAATGTTACCAGTATAATTGCACATCAATATTTTATCTGACTATAAGTCTTTCCTTAAAGTCTCTTATTCAGTATCCATGTGATAAATTCTCTCAGTGGACATGTTGGTTGGTTGGTTTCCTATTGATTGCATTCTTCTCCCTCATTAATATTCCAGATATTAATAATGGCACTTTCCAAAAAATATCAGCCCTAATTCAGTAGAATATTCTGATACTTTCCAAAGCAGCATGAGTATCAAATATTTTCAAATATCCAAATATGGCTTGTGAAATGTAATATGATGCTGTCTTCCACAGTTAAGTTTCTGTAATATAGTAGTAGTTTCTGCTAACACCAAGACCTATCCATTAATTGCATTTAGACGGGTGGGTATTTAAGTAGAACTTAGATCCACAAGAACTAAACTGTAACATCATCTTTATTCAACATAACAGAAAGAAACCAAACACACCCAAACAATACATTATTTTCTATATATTTTACACATTTAAAGCTATATTTTTATATATTTTTATAATAATTAGCTATGTTTACCACTTACTATCCAAATTTAAGACAAACTGACCAGACTGTCTTAAAATAAGTAGCTCTTTACTCATATCTATGGACACAACCAAGAAAATTATCCTCATTGTCCTTAGGTAGGAGATTATATCATGAATATGGAAATGAATTATATTTCATGAAACTAGATCAATAAACAACCCAAAAAAATCAGTAAATCTCAAACCTTTGCTCTATTACTCAAATATAAGACAGATTTGCAATTTCCCAGCATTATACCAAAATTTATATGCTTTACTTTCTAATGCCATGAAGGTTACACACTAGAAAATTTGCAAATGGTGTCTAAATTAAATAAATCCAGTTTTAGAGTTTCAAAACTAAATTGTTTGATCTCAGAAATTCCTAAAACTATTTTTAGTATAATATTCTTCACGTTTAAAATAAATTAAGATTTTGTCTAATGTTAATGTATAATTTATTCTTATCCTGTTGACTATAACTAGTTAAAGTAAAACTATGAAAACTCTTGCTCTTGTGAGAAAAGGTTTTGACTAGATTAACAGTGTTTATACTGGGATTGTAAAAACATTTAAAATCCAAATAAAAATGTACTCCAGATATCAGTTTTCATGATCAGGTGCCCACCATGACAGCATATTCTATTATTCAAACCAGTAACAACTGATTGAGAGAGTCTGTGGTCAAATCACAAAATGTTTTGCTAGGAAAACACGCCAGCTGGCTAATATATGAAGAAAGTTCAAAATGTTCAATGTTTTAATGCTCTGATGAACAAAAGAAGGATTGTATTTCACAAGAATACAATGAGAAAAGCAAGAGTTACACATTTTTCAGAGCACTTGTATTTGAATTGTATATGATATGTTATTGTCATAATAATCTACAATTTTAAATAGACTTTACATTTTTAATTAACTAGATGTTTTATTATCACTGGAGAAAAAAATAGGTCTATTAAGAGCACTAACTGGCTGTGTGAACTTAGGTAAGATATTGAAATCCCTCTGTGTTAGTTTTCTTAGTTATAAAATGAGATTACAGATTAAACAACACATAATAAAGAGTAAGAATCAAAAATGTCAATTTCCTTTCTCTTTCCCTATCCAAAATAAAATATTGTTTTGGGGTGAAGGGTGGTGATAAATGTAATAATACAATGTTTTAAAGCCTGCTTCTTGTTAGGTCACTGTTAGATCATTTTCAAATCTGACAGTCAACCACAGGTGCTATGATTGTTTTCCATAAAGTTATAAAATTAATACCTCCATCTGTTTTATGCAATGGAACATTGTAATCTCCTCAATAGGACTTTTTAAAGTAAAAAACAGCCTATATAACATAATTGTCAGGCAGATTCAAATTATAAATTTAATTCCAAAGAAAGAAAAGGCCAAAATAATATTTGCCGCGCAATGAAGTCATACGTATCTGCCATGTAATGAAGCCAATGGTTCTCAATGAATCTATCGTAGGTTAAACCGTAGCAGTATAAAACTGCTAGAAAGTTGTTATACAATTCAAGCTTTAAAAATGTCCCCCTTTAAAAAAACATGTGAAAAACATTTTCTTTTCTCCCTCTCACGTTAGACTAAAAACTATAGTAGTAGTATAGTAGGTGCTTTGCTATAGTCAAATTCACATGTAACAACTACACTTTAGAAAGCAAGCTCTCAAAAAAACCTAAATAGAGCTCAAACATAGAATAAAAAACATAGGTAACAGACATAAACAACCAACTCCACCTTGTTATTACTATATGCTACTTAGAAATGCACCCACAGGCAAATGTATAGTTGTTTCATATTGTTGAGTGCTTGAAAGTCTACACACAGTTGAGGATGCCTGAGCTAACTCTATGTGGAGAGTTGGAGTGAAACTGAACTGCAACCCACCATTTACCACCACACGCAGGCACACACATACATGAACTGTGAAAACCTCAGTAGCAACTCACTTGTCCTCTTCTTTCCCACCCAGAGTCTGAACTCTCACAGTGAATTAATTAAGTAAATCAAATAGAAAAATAGCAAGTAGAAAGATATACTGAGTGACTGCTAAATAGGCAAGCCCTAAAGAAAAACTGACTTGGATTAAATATTTCAATATACCAAGATTTTCACAAGGAGAGTTAAATATTTTTCAACGTATGTTTCACTTAGCTTGTTGATAAAATGTATTTCTGTAAAAGTAATTCATAAAACAAATGAAGGCGATTTGAATATGGTCTGATTCCAGAATAAAAGTCTTCGGTCACTATACAATACTGAATCTTAATAATTGCCTCGATTTCTCTCTCTCATTATTTTCTGGTATATGGTCACCAAGGTTTAACCTTGGCTAGTCTATTTTTATTTATTCCATATCCTCAGAAGTTATTACTTACCTTAGTGTTATTTCTTTGGACAACCAAAGAAGAACAAATTAAAATGAAAATACTCAGTAAAATTGGCATGAGTTGGATATGGATTACAATAGGGAGCAAGGAAAGAGACTCTAGGATAACAATTGGCTGTCCAGCTTCAGTAACTGAAAGAACAGTGGTATTATTGACACTGAGAATATAAATGAGAAAGCACATGATGTGCTCTATTTTAAAAACCGATGAGGCGACAGCAATAGGACATCAAGGTAAAGATGTCCAGGAGTACCTGAACACACCAGACGAAGACTTAATAGAGAGGTCTTACATATAACTGCTGGCAGAATAATGTAAGAGAAATGTATCCAGTGAAAGTACATAAAATGGAGCACACTAAAAGACAATAAAGGAGTTAAGGACATGCCACACCAAATTATGCCGCTCTGGCATACTGAAAATTTGAATTAAAAGTGCTTGAAAAATAGAAACTTTCTGAACTTGCTTCTTTTTCTCAAAAGCAGGAGACAAAATGCTCATGTGAAAAAAATGTCTTCTCTATACAAGAAGGAAAGTAAACATTTGTATTATCAAGGATGGAAGCTGAGATCAAGAAAAATGTGGACTAACAAAACTTATTAAACTAATCTTGTCTTCCTGGACACCCCTCCATCCAAATAACTACCTTAGCCGAAGCCTCTTTGCTTTATCACATTTTCATCTTTCTACTCTGTCAGATTCAGTACATAAGGATTCAACTCTAACTCATCTTTGGTTTGTCATTTCCTTATGAAGTTTCCTGTGCCACGTAAAACTTGTATTAAAAAAACATGTACGATGTTCTCCAGTTGATGTGTCTTATGTAAACTTAATCCTCAGGCCCAACCAAAAAACCCTAAAAAAGTAGAGGTAAAATTTTGTCTTCCCTACAATATCAACAAAGCCTATAACAAAGACAACATCCAAAACACATATAGAACTCTTCCAAATAAGAAGCAGACAAAAACAACTCAATAGTAAAATAAACAATGGATATGAAAACAAAGTTGAAGAAGAGAATACCTACTGGCCTCATAAAATGAGTTTGGAAGTATTTCCTCTTCAGTTTTTTGAAAGAGCTTGAGAAGGATTTATATTAGTTCTTTAAATGCTTGGCCGAGTTAAGCAGTGAAGGCTCAGTGAAATTCAGGTCCTGAACTTTTCTTTAATAAAGATTTATTACTGATTCAATCTCCTCACTTGTTATTTTCTATTCAGATTTTCTGTTTCTTCATGATTCAGTCTTAGAAAGCTGTATATGTGAAGGAATTTATCCATTTCCTCTAGGTTATCCAATTTGTTGGCATAAATTGTTCACAGTAGTCTCTTATGATCTTTTGTATTTCTATGGTATCAACTATAATGTGTCTTCTTTCATTTCTGATTTGAGTTTCTCTTTTTTCCTAGTTTACTTAAAGTTTTGTTGATTTTGTTTATTTTTTCAAAAAGCCTCTAGCTCTATTTCATTTATCTCTGCTCTGATCTTTATTATTTCCTTCCTTCTGCTAACTTTGGGCTTAGTTTGTTCTTCTTTTTCTAGCCACTTTAGTTATATTAGGTTGTTTAAAATCTTTCTTCTTTTTTTGATGTAGGTGTTTGATGTAGGTATTATTGTAAACTTTCCTCTTAGAACTGATTTTGCTCTACCCCACAAGTTTTCTTATGGTGTGTTTCCATTTTTGTCTCAAGTTCTTTCTAAAAAATTTCTCTTTAAATTTCTTCTTCGAATCACTGGTTGTTCAGGAGTATGTTGTTTAGTTTTCATTTTTTGTGCATTTTCTGAATTTCCTGTTGATTTTTAGTTTCATACCACTGTGATCAGAAAAGAGACTTGATATGATTTCAATCTTCTTAAATTTATTAAGACTGTTTTGTGGCCTAACATAGGATCTATTCTGGAGAATGTTCTGTATGCACTTAAGAATTCTTCAAAAAACTGAAGAAATACTTCCAAACTCATTTTATGAAACCAATATGACCCTGATACCAAAGCCAGACAAGGACACTACAAGAATAAGTTGTAGACCAATATCCCTGATGAGCAAATATGTTCAATTTCTCAACAAAATGGTAGGAAACCAAATTCAACAGCACACACACACACACACACACACACACACACACACACACAGAATCATTCACGAAGATCAAGGAAGCTTTATTCCTGGATGGTTATGCAAATCTATAAACATAATACATCTCAGTAGAATGAAGGGAAAAAAACAATATGAATGGCAAAAATGCAGGAAAAAAATTTTGACAAAATTCAATATCCTTTCATGATAAAAACAAATCAGATATGGATGAATGTACCTAACACAATATATGACAAACCCACAGCTAACATCATACTCAATGGTGAGAAGTTGAAAGCTTTCCCTCTAAGATCTGGAATAAGACAAGGATGTTCACTCTCACCACTTCTACTTAACATAGTACTGAAAAAGTTCAAGTCAGAGCACTTAGGCAAGAGGAAAAAATAAAATCATCCAAATTGGAAGGATAAAGTTGAATTGTCCCTATGTGCACATGACATGATTTTATATACAGAAAACCCCAAAGACTCCACCAAAAAACTGTTAGAACTAACTTAAAAATTCAGTGAAGTGGCAGGATACCAAATCAAAATACAAAAACAAGTATAATTTCTATACACTTAAAAACAAGCTATCCAAAAAAGTAATCCAGAAAACAAACCCATTTGTAATAGCTACAAAAATATAAAATATTTGGAAACAAATTTAACCAATGAGGTGAAAGATCCAAAAACTATAAAACACTAATAAAAGAAATTGAAGATGATGCAAATGAAAAGTTATCCCATGTTCATAAATTGGATAAATTAATATTGTTAAAAT
>CAUYQG010154300.1:0-30092 GCA_963574415.1 Tarsius wallacei
TCTCTACAGTAAATCAAAAATTAGCCAGGCGTGGGAGCGCGCCTGTAGTTCCAGCTACGTGGAAGGCTGAGGCGGAAGGATCGCCGGAGCCCAGCAGGCGAGGCTGCGGTGGCTGGGAGCGGCCACTGCACTCCAGTCTGGGTGACAGAGTGAGACTCCAACTCAAAAAAAAAAAAAAATGTTCTGTATGCTAAAACAAAACAAACAAGCAAAAAAATCTCTAAAGCCATTATGGCAGGATGTTGATGTTGATGATATCTGTTAAAAGCAATGAACCTGGATAATATGTGCAGATAAATACAAAATGGTCTCCAGAATTGTTAAGGAAAAAAGGAAGCTTCAGAAGACTGTTGAGAGTGGGCTACCATATGTGGAACGCTAAAGAGAAGACCAGGTTGTTTGTGTTGGAGATTTCTGAATTGTACAAAATACGCTGCCCAAAGTGATGGCCTCTGAGGGAGGGGTAGTCTGGGGACAGGGGTCAGCAATGGGACAGGGGTCAGCAATGGAGAGCTTTATGTCCATTTTCTATTGGGTTGTTTTTTATCAGTTGTATGTATTTCCTCAATAGTAAAAAATTAAAGCAAAAAATTTTACTTAAGACAATTCTTACCCCAACAGTGCACTTAAAGCCAAAATTACTATTTTGAGAAATATTTTGCATAAAATATAAGTGTACCCTTATGTTTGTCATCTTTCCAAACAACTTGTTTTTTGTTTCTGTTTTTCTTTTTCTTTTTTTTTGAGTTGGGATCTCACTCGATTACCCAGGCTGGAGTGCAGTGCGATGGCATGATTACAGTGATCATGGCTCACAGAAGCCTCAACCTCCTGGGCTCAGGTGATCCTTCCACCTCTCAGCACCCCAAGTAGCTGGGACTATAGGCACTAGCCACCATGCCTGGTTAATTTAAAAAATTTTTTTCTTTTCTTCTTTTTCTTTTCTCTCTTCTTTTCCTTCTCCTCCTCCTTCTTCTTGTTTTCTCCCTACATTAACCAGGCTGATCTCGAACTCCTGAGCTCAAGCAATCCACCCACCTCGGGCTCCCAAAGTACTGAGATTACAGGTGTGAGCCACTGCGCCCAGCCGCAACTGATTTTTCTAAAGAGTTCTTGATAATAAGTTTCTTATGATCAGCCACACAGAAACATACACTGCCTGCTGCATCTGCTTTAACTGTGCATCTATTTATATGGGATGACAGATACTTTCCCTAATAAATCTTACCATTTCCCCTGCGAAGGAACTGAGTGCTGACTAAATGGTTGATGACACATGGGAGTTATTCCCACACTTTCCCCACACAGTAAGACAAATCAATGTGATGCAGAATTCTTCAGTTATAAATACTAACAGCTTTGGGGCGTGTCAGAAAGGGGGAATAGAATGAATCTGACTTTCCTACCGGAGACAACCGGAGGCAATCGGAGAGCAAAGGCAGGATTTGGAGTTCCTAACCTCAGATGTTTTATTTCCATGAGCTAATTTACAATCAAAAGAGCCCCAACATTGCCAGATCTAGAACTCAAACACTTTAAACTGTGAACTTTCCTCTTATATTTTGCACTGCGTTTTTAAAGTATGATGTTGTTTAAAAGTAATTCCCCTCCTACAGCAGTGATTTCAAACCTTTCCAAATGTAGGACCTCTTTAGGGTACAAAACAATCTAAAACAACTGATTCTCACTGCTGTCTCATATTCCAAGCTAGACTTCTAGGGCTTCATGCCCTAATTGGTATAAGGTGTGACGTTCTGGTTTATACCACCTTACAGTTGTCAAGGAGGCAGGAGAGAGACTCAGGGTAGTGGGGGGAAAAGAGGAAATCAGATCACAGTCATCTCTTTTTCATGTCTTTCATTTCACAACTTCTTCCTTGCCATGCCTGCTGGTGCGCTCCCTTGCCTTGTTCCAGAGCCTATGGAACCAGAGCCAAAAGACAGGTCAACTTCACTGTTTCTTATCCAAGTTGGCAGAGGTTGTGGCAGCAGGGTGGTAACTCTGCCCGATGTTCCCAAGCTGCAGTTGGGACGTGTCCAACAGCAAAGTCACTCAGTAAACAGTTCTCTGTTTCTCTTTTCCTTGAGTTGGATGGAATATCTCTAAGCCCCAGTACCACCCACTCTTTAATTCAAGACAAGCCCACAGACTAGAAACTTCACAGATCACCCTGTATTAAAACAGTCCTTTGCTGGCTACAAAATACCATCTATAAAATTGTTGGTATGCTACATTATTCCAATTCTGATCCCTACAGATGTCCTTTTGATGGTTTGGTTTTTCTATTTTTAGTAATGCTTATTGTACATCATTCAGTTCAATATTCCAAACCTTCTTAGGTGTTTATTTTGTGCCTAGCGTTGTGCCAGGTTGGGCGGGGTAGGGGAGTCAAACAACTATTACACTTAACAGGTATTTATTTTAAGAAGTTTACAACTAATTGGAGAGAGAAAAGTCGATATGAAACAAATAGAATAACTCAAGACAAAATCTCCTTAAACTCTAAAAGCGAGGGGTAAATATCAGAGAGGCATGGAGAGGTTAGAAAAAGCTTCAAGAAAGATGTTGGCTGGAGCAGGGAAGGAGGGATGGAGGTTGAGGGGAACTTTCCTGATATGCCAAGATGGCCAAGCCTCAGAGGCCAGTCTAGATTGTGGGACTGTCAGAGACCAGTTTAATAAAGCAACTCCAACCCAGAAAATGGGTGAACAAATAAGCAAATAAAACCAAGGAACAAGGGTAGATTAATAAGTTGACTAAGAATTAATTATCTTGCCATATGTTGGGCCCCAGAGATCAAAGAGACCTCATGAATTATGTCACTCACCTCCTTGCCTTCATTTTACAGGTGAGAGCACTGAGGATTAGGGACGAAACTCCATTTCACCATATTAGGTAATAAATTCATGCCAAAGTGAAAAATCCAGGACTTCTGACTCCTGCTTTAGAACACCACACTAGTGTGCTCTGATGACATGAGGCTGAATGGGCCAGTGACAGACTAACAGTAACAAAATGATAAGTTCCAGAACAGAGGCATTAGAGAAGGGACAAGCCTCATTTTTGTGCAAAGATATTTCTAAATTTTTCTTTTTTTGAATTGCAGTATGTATTGTATCACATTTCACCTCCTCTGCCTGATATTCATATTCTTCCATGACCCTGCCTGGCCTTGCTGACCTTATTTCCCAATACTCCTAATTCTACAGCCTCCGCTTGAGCCAGATGCATCCATTCACAGGATCCAGCTTTTGCGAGGCATATGCTCATCTCTGGGAGGTTGCTCCTGTCATTTCCCCCCTTTGCTAAGACTTCTTCCCTCTTTTCAATTTTGACATAAAACCCAGAGCTCAGTTAGGATCTTCAGCTACCTCAAGTCTCCTCTACACTGCTGCTTCATTCAATTCATTTCAATACAATTTCATGGAGGACCTACTGTGTGCCAGGCACTCTACTAGGTACTCAGGATACCAAAATAAGTCAGACATGGATGATACCCTCAAGGTGCAAAGAGTCTAGAAGGGGAATGCAGACACGACAACAAATCATTATCATCCAGAATCACAAAAATAGGTATAGTAAACGCAGAAACAGTATAGTAGTCCAGTGGATGGAAAGAGAGGAGACCTCATGGAGAGAGTGAGATCTGAGATCAGTTAATGGACACGCGGGAGTTCAGCAGGGACTAAAGTGAGAGAAAGGGAAGGAAGGACTATTCCAGGCACAGAAGACTAGATGTGGAAATTCACAACATTTGGTAATTTTGGTTTTGGTATCAATTTTATTTTACCACACTGGGTTTAGGTTTGGTCCTAGGATTTGGTTTGCCTTCAGAATAGCATGCAGATGGAAGAGCTGTGGGAGAAAAGGCAAGATTGGTGGTCAGGGGTTCCTCATCAGGTACCAGAGGCTGGACTGCAGCATGCAGGTGATGAAGAACTGAAGACATTTTAAGTGGGACAATTTAAATCAAGTGGTGGGTCACAGGCATCTTTCATTCAAGCAATCAAATGAGGCTACAGGAAAGAAAGTTCTGGAGACAGATCTTGAAGGATGGGTAAAATGCCAACAGACTGAAATGGAGGGAAAGTCATTCCATCATTAGTGGATACAGCAAAGCAACCATTTAATTGTTACCTGATTGTTCCCGGTACATTAATTTTTTTCTCCTGGGACATATTACCTAAATTCTTCAAGGACAGGAATTATTTTTCCAACTTCTTTATGATAGCTCCAAGTAGCAAACACAGCTCTGGATACACAGTGGGTGTTCAGTCAATTCTCAATCATCTTTTGGGGTGTGGCCAAAAAAGATAAGAAAGAAAGAAGAAAAACCCTATATTTATTCATGACAGAAGCTTGTTTTTATTCCTACATCTGTTGCTAAGAACAAAAATTTATAAGGTTTTATAAATCCATATTTGAAATGACGATGGTGTGTATAATTGAAAGCTTATGGTTGTCTAATAAAGGACAGAAGATTCCAATTAAAGCCAAAATTCCATCTCTAAGCAGCCTTTCTCACTGTGTGGGCATCCTAACTGGTAAGTTTGTTTAATAGATCAAATTAAATGGATGACTGCTTTTGAAGGGCATTTTAGGGACTTAGCTTTGCTTTGGTGCCATTTTCCCTAAGCTCACTACTGGCATAAGTATTCAGTCTTATCAGAAAGTCAAATCACTTTTAGATATTGGGGAGAGTGGTAATATGATATAAATACTTCTAGAAGGACTATATATACATGTCATTTATTTTTTCTTAATGAGAAAAAAAAGACACTGTGTTTCACCAATTCTCTTTCCCTGTTCCAAGTCTGATCAGCTCTGAAAAATACTCTGCCTTTCCTCATTTAAAAAAAATCTTAAAAGCAAAGGGTAGTTTTCATTCCATAAAGATAAATGTCCTTTCTATATGTTCCACAATGCTTATATTGCATTACATGTTATTTTAAACTTATAAGTAGTGAGATACTGTCATATAGGAATGATATTCCAAGTAGTTAACAATGGTACAGCGTATACACCAGCCATTCAGAATGGATCCCTGAACAATCTGGATGGATGCCAGCTGGTTCACTGGACCTGCACATACAAACTACACCTCAGCCCTGGCATAGTAGACTCTTAAGCTACATTTGTCCATCCAATTCCCTTTCAGTAACAGCCACACATTTTCCTCTGGAGAACTGTGCTACCTAAAAGGAAATAGCCAGCATGGGACTCTACCTTCCCTGGGTTACAAGACCAGGGAATGCAGTACAAATATAGCGAATCAAAATATTCCATTCTTTTCACCAGTAATCGACTGAGGAATGGGTACATGACATTGTTTAGGTCAAGCAGAGTCCTCTCCAGAACTTTTCCTCAGGAATTAGTCGGGAAGATTTCCTCTACTTTGGAGATTGCTAAACTTGAAGGATGTGAGATGGAGGCCAACTTGTCTTTGTAGAGGAGAAATTGTAACTGAAGACTGACATCAAGAAGTAATACATGAACTCTAGAGAGGAAGAGAGAAGCAAAGTCCTGTCAACACTGGTTGAGCCTTTGGAACCAGCTGTGCCTACAGCCAGATGCAATCTCCTGGACTTCCCAGTTACTCAGAGAAATATTTTTTTCTTTTTTGTTTTTGCTTAGCATCCGAATAAGAACTGATTAATAATTATGCCCACATAATATAATGCTGTATAATTTCCATTACACAGTGCTGATGAAATCTTGGACTTAATTGAAAACTCTGCTTTTTCTTAGATTGTCCTAAGGCTCCAAACCTTAGGACACGCATCTAGAAACCATCATGGATCCTTAATCAGGGGAATAACAAAATAAAGATGGTGTTTTAGAAAAGTTTGCCTGGCAAGAGATGTGTGGAAATAATCAAAACAACATATGCTCATAGATGTATTCAGGACTGAAAATATATATATATATATTAATTATCTTTAATTTTGAAATATGCCAGATGCCATTTCTTTCTGTGTTAGCATAACTGAAAAGAATTATTATTGCCCATACCTTTAAAATGTTTGGAAATTAATATGCACTCTTCATTTAGTTATTTGGAACACCAAATTATAGATTTACCTCATTCATTTATCCTATAAGTGTATTTTAGGAAGTTGCTATGTGCGGGTTGCTGTTATAGGCACTAGGGATCAAAAGATGAATTAGGCAATTTCCCTGCCCTCCAGGAGCTCACATTCTGGTGAGAGAAGCAGAAGTGTAAATAAATAAATGGTGTAAGAGTTGGCAGGGCTGGCCCCTTGCCTGCTACTGGAGGCTTTCTCCTTAGAGGCACTGTTGGCCAAGAGCTGGATGCAGTGGAGACCAGTAGGTGCACACAGCTCCAGAAAAGCAGCTTCCCAGGGTTCCAGAGTAAACTGCTGAATAAATCATATGGTCCTGGATTTTCTGACATTTCAGGCACAACTCGGATGCTTTACTATTGCTTTGATCTTTTTAATGTAAATAACTTTTTCAGTAGAAAGATAAAGATTTATGGATCCATTGGCTGATGGCTGCAGTCTTAACTCTTTGCAAGCCCAGATATGATCTTCAGGAAGTGAGTTTGGTTGATTCATACAAGTTATACATTAAATTTAAGTTTTAAAAAGTTTAATTATGAACAAAACGCTTGAGAGCACAAAGAGGGAAACCATTAAATTTACATTTTTAGGCATTATCAAACCTAGATTTATTCAGAGCCACTCCTTCCTTAAAGAGGCACTGTAGGTAGGTCTTTCGAGTAGATTCTGTTACAAGAAATCCCTTGAGGCTGTCTCATTTCCCTCAGTTCCTCACTGGAATTTTGTAATAATTTAACTCATTGCTAGAATTCACTTAGAAATTCTCAGGAGCTAGAAGCCAAAAAGACACCGACAACAATTTATTTCAACATTCTTCTCACCTTAGTTCCTGGGTCTTTCTGTGAGTATTGTTTGGTATGTTTAAAACATAAGAAGAAAAAAATAAATCTTCCATTCTTTTTCCCTTTCTATTCTAACTGGCTTTTAAATTTTCTATATAGACTATCATATTAGATGCAGCCTAAAATGTCCTATGTTTTTTGTTCCAGAAGTTACTCCTACAAGGGGAAAAGAAAGCATTTATTGTGTTAGGTTGTTTATTATGAAGAATTTAGTATCTGAGTTCTAAATTAAATAAGTTGGGGACTAGAAAACACTTCAGAAACTATTTATTCCAAATTCCACATTCTACATATATTCAGGCAAGTTAAATTACTTGCCCAATTCACAGAGCTAGATAGTGTCATTGTCAGGTCTAGAATCCAGACCTCAGCAAGGTACTCAGCATTGCTGGTAAGTTCCCTGCCCATTTCCCATAACTATTACAAATCTTCACCACTATTTTCATGAATCTTATAATACTACCTCCCCATCACTCTGGCCCCTGCTTCACAGAGAATTGAAAGTCGCCAAGCATAAACTCTAGCTTCCACCTTTAAACTTCCTCAGATCTCACTTCAAAGGGAGAATACCATTACTCTTCAGGGGTAACCCTGCCACTTTCTACCTGGGTCACACTGAGTCCCATCTCCCCACAAACTTTATTCTGCTCATGTTAAACCTTATTCTCTCACGGATATGGAAATTTTCTCACCATTAGCCTTCTTTTCCACACATCAACATGCTCAAACGCTTGCATTTGTAGTGATATTGCACTCCAATCCAGAAACAGTCTTAGTTTTCTTTTCGTCATAACCAAACTTAAGAAAACGTCCACATTCTTAGCTCCCATTCACTCCTTCAACTTCAAAAATATGACTATTGATACTACAATTTAACAGAAATGTTTGGGCAAAGGCTATCTGTACCTTTTGAGAAATCTCTTTTTTTCTGGCTTCCTTATTCTCCTCTTACCATTGGGCTAACTTCTTCAAAGTTTTTCTCCCTTCACTCATTCTTGAATTACTACGGATGCCTTCCAGAATTCTGTTGTTGGTATCTTTTCCTTCTTAGTCTATCTTATAAATGACAAGTCCCATTTAAATCCATGCCTCAGTCCTCACACAGAGATTTAATGTACAGGTGTATCTACACCTATAATGCACAGGTGCCATCAAAAACTTTATAAAATAAATACAAATAAAACTAAAATCTAAAATATTCACAAAATGAAATAAACATTCATTTATATGGATAGTTATATTGTTTTCTTGAAACTAAACTGCCCTCTTATAGAGTGAATAGAGTACTGGCTGCTAATAACATTAGGTTCTTTTTAATTAAATAGAGCTGTGGGCCATGTGATGAGTCACTTCTCCCACCACTTTTCTCTGCTCAAACTACTGTGAAACCTTCATTCACACAGGCAAGCACACAGTGACACCATTTCATCTGTACTTGACCTGTTTGCATCATTTACATATTAATCCTGGCTCTGTGAGACCTGGCAACAGCAAGATCATAAACATAAATACAAGGGCAGACACTGAAGTAAATTGACAATACTACCTCATAAGGTGGTCATCAGATAACCCAGGTTATTGTTGAATGAAAGCATGAATGTGAAAATCAATTTAGTGAATACATAGACCCCTAAAAATATATCTGAGGAATCTTAGTGATCTGAGGATCCCAACTTTGTGAATCCGAGATCTGTACCTATGCCTGAAATCCTCTCCTGGGCCTCTGCCCTGTATTTCCAACTGCCTACTAAAAATTTCTCTACCTACATGACACTTCAGATGCAACATGTCCAAACTGAACTTGTTATCATTCCCCACGCACACACCCACCTTAACCTCTATTCCCAATCTTGGTTAATGACATCATCATTTACCCAGTTACCTAAGCCAAACACTGAAGTCTCATACTAGATTCCTTCCTTTGTCTCACCTCCTACATCCAAATCTTATTGATTCTACTTCCTAAACTTCTTTCAAATCACTAGTCATTTTTTCTTTGACCTAGAAATTCTACTTAGAAACTAACTCAAGGAAATAATCTAAATATTAATAAAATAATAGGATTAACAAAGCAAAGATGTTCACCCACTATTATACTTAATATTAAAAATACAGAAACAACATGACCACTTAAGAATAAGGGCAATAGTAAGCCAAATATTTACGATATGAAACATTATGTTATGGAATACATATAGATAGTAACATGGTGACTATGGTGAAGCAAATTAACATATCCATCATCTCACATAGTAAACCTTTTTGTGTGTGTGTGACAAGAACAGCTAAAATCGATTCATTTAGCAGGAATTCCAAATACAGTACAGATTTATTACCTAGAGTCCTCATATTGTACATTAGATAATTAGACTTGTTCATCTTACACATCTGTTACTTTGCATCCTCTGACATGCATCTCTCCATTTCTTCCCTACCCTTCTCTCCTCACTCCCCTGGTTTTCCCTCTCTCTCTCTCTCTCTCTCTGTCTGTCTCTCTCTCCTTTCTTTCTTTCTTTCATTGAAGTCTCCCTCTATCTCCCAGGCTGGAGTGCAGTGGTGTGCTCACGGCCACCCTAGCGTCAACCTGCTGGGCTCTGGCGATCCTTCCACCTCAGCCTTCCAAGTAACTGGAACTACAGGCGTGTGCTACCATGCCCAGCTAATTTTTAAAAATTTATTGTAGAGACGAGGGCTCACCATGTTGCCCAGGCTGGTCTTGAACCCACAGGCTCAGGCAATCCTCTCGCCTCGGCCTCCCAAAGTGCTGGGATTATAGGCTTGAGCCACCACACATGGCCTACTCCCCTGATTTTCAGTTTTGTTCTCTATCTCAGTATATTTGACTTTTTAAAAAAAAGATTCCACATATAAGTGATGTCATACAATATATTTCTTTCTGTGTCTCGCTTATTTTACTTAATAGTGTTCTCCAGGTCCATTCATATTGTGGCAAAGGACAAGATAGCTCTCTTTTTTTTTAGGGCTGAATAATAAGTGTGTGTGTGTGTGTGTGTGTGTGTGTGTGTGTGTGTGTGTGTGTGTGTGTGTTACTGTTTCTTTATCCATTCACCCACCCATGGACACTTAGGTTATTTCCATATCTTGGCTATTGTGAATCATGCTGCAATGAACATGGGAGTATGGATCTCTTTACAAGGAGCTGATTTCATTTTCTTTGGTATACCCAGAAGAAGGATTGCTGGGTTATATAGTAGTTCTATTTTTAATTCCTTTAGAAATCTCCATATAATTTTCCATAATGGCTACAACAAATCTACCCCATCAACAGTGTACAGGGGCTCTCTTTTCTCCACACAGTTGCCAGTATTTTTCTTTCCTCCACACAGTTGCCAGTATTTTTTATCTTTCATCATTTTTGTTATAGTCATCTTAAGGGGTGTGAGGTGATATCTCATAGTGGTTTTGATTTGAATTTCCCTGTTTATTTATTATGTTGAGCACATTTTCGTGTACTATTTGGCCATTTCTATGTCTTTTTTGGAGAAATGTCTATTCACCTTGTCCATTTTGAATTGGTCCTTTGTTTTTCTGCTATTGAGTTCTGTGAGTTCTTTATAGATTGTGATATATCAGTTCTTTATCAGATATATGGGTTGTAAGTATTTTTTTCCAGTCCATAGGCTACCATTTCATTTTGTTGATTGTTGCTATGCAGAAGCTTTTTAGTTTGATGTAATCTGCTTATTTGTTTTTGCTTTTATAGCCTAAGCTTTTGAAAAGTTTTTTAGAACGCCCAATGCAAAACACGTTTAAAAGGCTGGTTAATTTTTTAGAAAAAATGTTAGACACATCAAGAACGCACAAGAAGACCTGAGAAACCAAAATAAAGAGCAAGAAAGATACAGAGATCTGAAGCTCTTGCCTGGGGTATCTGCCAGTCTTTGATGGCCTACCACTTTGTTTTAAAAAACATTCAGCATGACGGACAAAACAGAGAGCCTTAGGCCAAGGAAGGCAGGCTATTATATTGGACTTTACATAAAGCAAGGAATCCCCCCAAAAGCATATTCTCAATAAATGAACTAGAAAACAATCTACCCACAGAAGAAGATGGTAAGGAAAATTGTCTCAGTCTTGGCCATAAAGGGAGGCCACGAATAAGTTATTCTTTAAATTTTTAAAGAAACAGTTATTTAAAACCACAAGCTCACCCTCAAGTGGATTTGGTGACATAGTGTACAGAATCTGAATGGTCCCGAAAAAATGCAAGCAAACATTTTTATTTAAACTAGTTCTAGGTTGATAGTGTGTTCCAGGCATTTAGCAGAAACTGAAGCATATCTCATTCAAGAAATCCGATTTCAGCTTGGGCTTCCAAAAAAATCCCACTAACAAAATTTCAAGAAACATAAGCCCATAATGAAAGAGAGTGAGACATGAAGAAATAAATTCTTGGGAACAAGTCTCAACCTTGAAAAACTGCATACACAGTTTCACAAAAGCTTCAGATACTAAAAAAAGATATAGAATATAAAATAAATATGCCTAATATATTTTTAAAAATTAAAGAAAATATAGTCAAAGAACAAGGGTCTATAAAAATGAATAGAGTTGTAAAAGATCCAACAGAACTTCTAAAAATGTAAACTATAGGTGGGCGCGGTGGCTCAATTTGTAATCTCAGCACTCTGGGAGACTGAGGCGTGGGGATTGCCTGAGCCCAAGGGTTTGAGAACAGCCTGGACAACTTGGAGAGACCTCATCTCTACAACAAATAAAAAAATTAGCGGGCCGTGGTAGCGTGCGCCTGTGGTTCCAGCTACTTGGAAGGCTGAGGCGGAAGGATCACTGGAGCCCAGCAGATTGGCGTTGGGGTGGCCAAGCGGTGCCACTGCGCTCCAGCCTGGGCTACTGAGTGAGACAAGAAAGAAAAAGAGAGGGAGGGGGGAGGGGGAGGGAGGGAGAGAAAGAAAGAAATGTAAACTATACATCCATATCTTTAAATTGTTTTATTTTAGATTCAAGGGGTACATGTGCAGGTTTGTTACATATGTATATTGCATGATGGTGAAGTTTGGGCTTCTACTGAGCCCATCGGCCGGTTGATAAGCATGGTACCCAATGGATAGTTTTTCGACCCTTACACTGCTTCTTCCCTCGCCCCTTTGGAAGTCCCCAGGGTCTGTTCCCATTCTTAAGCCCTTGTGTATCCACAAACTCACTTCTAACTGAGAACATGCAGTATTCCGTTTTCTGTTTCTGTGATAATTCACTTAGAATGATGGTCACTAGTTGCATCCATGTTGCTGCAAAGGTTATGATTTTGTTCTTTTTTATGGCTGAAAAGTATTTCATGTTGTATATAAACCAAATCAACATGTAAAATATAGTTATTGAAAATTTTTAAAGAAACAATATTGGAATTAAACAGCAAATTAGACAGAGCTGAAGAAATAATTAGTAAACTGAAAGAGAGAGAAAAAATTACCTAGAATACAATACAGAAAGTCAGAGATAAAAATATGTATAATAAAGATGAACAAGCAGAAAACATAAAGTGTGAAGGTCTAACAAATATGTACTTGCAATACTGAAGATGAATGAAAAAAAATGAAGGATAGTTACTGATATTTCCAACATAATTAAAGACATGAATATTTAGATTCAAGAAACCCGGTATATTACAAACACAATAAATACAATAGAAATCTAGACCAAGACCATCACTGAAAAACTGTGACATGCCAAAGGAAAAACAAGATTTTAAAGCAGCCAGAGAAAAGAGATTGTCTTCAAAGGAAGGTAGATTTTGTGCTAGCTTCTCAATTGCAACAAGTAGAAGCCAAAATATTTAAAATGTCAACTCAGAATTATATTCCCAATGAAAATATTTTTGGAAGAATAATGACAAAATAAATGCACTTTCACATAAAGAACATCAATACACTCTTACAAGAAGACTTTATAAGCATGTACTTCATTTAAAAAAATTTTTACCTTTATTCATTCAAAAAATTTTTTATTTTAAAGATGTGGGATACAATTCAGGGTTAGGTATACAAATGTTCATTATGTAGGCACCCTTGTTGATGAGGTATCCCTCCACCCTGGCAGTTTCCCACTACTGCCAATCCCCCCCCCCCCCCCAGCATGTACTTTAAAAGGAGGAAAAATGATCCTTCAAGGAGAGTTTGTGATGAAAAAGGACTGGTGATAAAGAAAATATTGAACATGTTAATATCTCTAAACAAGCATTGACTATATACAACCATACTTATTAATCATATATACTTTTCATAATAAAATATAGAATTCAAGAACGGAATAAAATTGTCTATAATTTAAGAGGAAAGTTATCAGAGTTGGTGTCCTAAAATCTCTTAAGTAAAATATGTTTATTAAAATATTTCAGGTAATCACCAAAAGAATAGAAATATCATATATAACTTCCAAACTAGAAGAGGAGAAAGTAAAATGGTGGCAGTGGAAGGACTTGATCAGGTCAAAAGATGGAGGAAAATGAAAGAAACAGCAACAACAAAAAAAGCAGAACATTTAAAAAGCTACAAAGAAATTATATCGATCATAGTCCCAAAAGAAACACATGGCATACTCAAGGTGTTTAAATGAAAAGAACTTGGTGAAAGAAGTATTTAATGAAGTGAGGACAAAATTAAGGGAACCAGCAAGGGAGAATGAAGAGTACTGAGACTGGCAAGAGTGGAAAACCAATGCTATTAGCCCAAGGCCTGAAAGGTAAAGAGATGGGGTCTCTGTCACCAGAGCTCAATGAGAGTTGGAACCAAGAAAGACACACCTCCCAACAGGAGCTGTAGTTATAACAGACTGCAGTCACTGACAGATGGTAGTCAGGTAGGGAGGGACACCTTCCCAATCCTGTCGGTATGTCCTATTTATGAGCTAACCAGAAAACATATGGCAAGGGAACCCAGATGAAGCTGTAGAGGTCATTCTAACAGGCCACAGAGCAAGGCAGAGGAAGGTATCAACAGATTACAGGAAGTAGCAGGGGAGAGAAATATAAAGTAATAAGCACAAAGACATCAGAGATAAGTTAAAATATATCAATAATAACAATTATCCCAATGGACTAAACTCTAAGTTAAAATCAATGACTGTCAGGTCTGGCATGGAGGCTCAAACCTGTAATTCCAACACTTTGGGAGGCCAAGGTGAGAGGATTGCCTGAGTCCAGGGGTTCGACACCAGCCTGGGCAACTTGGTGAGACCTCGTCTCTGCAATAAATCAAAAAATTAGCCAGCCATGGTGGCAAGCCCCTGTAGTTCCAGTTCCTTGGAAGTCTGAGGTAGAAGGATCACCTGAGCCCAGCAGGTCGAGGCAGTGGCTGTGAGCATGCCACTGCACTCTAGCCTGGGTGACAGAGTGAGATTCCAACTCAAAAAAAAAAAAAAAGTCAACAATTGCCAAACCAAGTTTTTAAACAATTCAACTATATATTGCCTTAAAGAGATTTATTTAAACTATAGAGACGGAGAAAGATTGAAAGTGGGGAAAAAAGGAAAACAATATATCAGGGAAATAGAATTCCGAAGAAAGTGGGAATACTATATTACTATAGCATATAGATGAGTATTACTATATTAATATCAAAGCAATCAACAAATACTTAAGGAAAAAAAAAGCCGCGCTCGGTGGCTCAGCCTGTAATCCTGCGCCTTTGGGAGGCTGAGGTGAGTGGATTGCCTGAGCCCGCAGGTTCGAGACCCGCCTGGGCAGGCGAAACCTCATCTCTACAATAAATCAAAAAATTAGCTGGGCGTGGTAGCGCACGCCTGTAGTTCCGGCTACTTGGAAGGCTGAGGCGGAAGGATCACCGGAGCCCAGCGGGTCGAGGCTGCGGTGGCCGGGAGCGGCCACTGCACTCCAGTCTGGGCCAAATTGTGCTACTCCAACTAAAAAAAAAAAAAAAAAAAAAAAAAGCATTACGAGAAATAAAAAGAAACATTAGCTATTGATAAAAAGCTGTGGTAAATATTTAACAGACTCTTAGGGGAATGGGAAGACTTATTTCTAGTGTTTTCCAATTTCTGTGGTGAAAATATTCTTACCTTGGCCAATTTCAAGCCACCCATGTGAGATTCACTGACTCACAACATTCTAAAGATTTAACATTAGCTTTCATAAGTACAAATTAGCTTCGGCACCCTCACTCAACAAAAGGTTCTTACCAGGAAAATAAAACAATTAAAAGCACATTTGCAGCTATGTCTTGTGTGATACTTGATATCAATAATAACCGATATGGAGGGAAAAGCTGTACTGGGACAATTGAGAAAAATTCATAACTGTCTTTGATGAGAGAGTACAGTTGTACTTACCTAAAAGTTACTGTTCAAGTTTGGGGGAAGGAAGTGCCATGATGCTTGTAATTTATTTTCAAATGGTTCATTTAAAAGGATATACAGTGATGTCAACTAAAGTGGTGGAATAGGTAGCTTCAAGGGTTCCTCCCTCCACAGAAACATCAACAAATTGAACAAAATTGTCATAATCAACTTTATCAAAACTCTGGAAAACAGTCAAAGGTTTACAGCAACAAACTGAACACTGAACCAAGAAAAAGACAACATAAAAAAGGTAGGAAAGCTTGCAGCATTTTTACTTGCTCTTTTCTCACTTTCCTCCTAGACTCAGCTAAAGTCTTGAAGGCAGCAGCCCACATTCCTAGTGTGGGACCCTGTACTCTGGTTCCATACAGAAAATAGCAGACGTTTTCTCACAGAGAATTGTTTGTCTTTTCTGACCTGAAGGCTACCTGAAGAACTGACACAAGGCGTGTGCCTTGACAGAAAAGTGGCTGTGCAGAGAGCATTCCTTGAAAATAACGCCAAATTTAAAAAAAAAAAAAAGAGTAGAAGAGACACAAGAAAGAAGTACATGTGAAGAAGTAGGCAGAGATTGGAGTTATGCAGGCATGAGCCAAGGAATTCCTAGGACTGTTAGAAGCTGGAGGAAGCAAAAGGAACCTGCCATAGCGGTTTCAGACAGAGCAGGATCCTGCCAACACCTTGATTTAGAACTCCTGGCATTCAGAACTGCAAGAAAGAAATTTGTGTTATTTTAAGCCATGTTGTTGGTGATACTTTGTTACAGCAGCCCTAGGAAACTAATACAGAGAAAAAAAAATAGATATTCCATGGAAACAGTAATCAAAAAAAGAGCTGAGACGGCTAATATTTAACTAGACTCTAAGTTGAAAACTGCTACAAGAGAAAAAGTGACTATATATTGATAAAAGAGTCAATTCATCAAGAAGATGTAAAAATTATACATATATTTACACCAAACAAAATAACTCAAAAAAATATGAAATAAATACTGACAAAATTGAAGAGAGAAATAGAGAATTCAACAATATCAGTTGGAAATTTCAATACTCTGCTATCAATAATGGATAGAAAATCTAGACAGAATATCAGTAAGGAAATAAAAGACCAAATAGACTTGTATAAAACAACTAGACCCAAAAGATATATATATATCTGTTATATAAAACTCTCCACTCAGCCTGGCTCGGTGGCTCAGCCTGTAATCCCAGCACTTTGTGAAACTGAGGCAAGTGAATTGCCTGAGCCTGCAGGTTCAAGACCAACCCGGGCAACTTGGTGAGACCTCATCTCTACAATAAATAAAAAATTAGCCAGGTGTGGTAGCGCATGCCTGTAGTTTCAGTTACGTGGAAGGCTGAGGTGGAAGGATCGCTGGAGCCCAGCAGGTCGACGCTACGGTGGCCATGAGTATGCCACTGCATTCCAGCCTGGGCGACAGAGTGAGACTCCAACTCAAAAAACAAACAAAACACGCTCCACTCAACAACAACAGAATAATAAACAATCTTCTCAAGTGCACACGGAACATAGATCATATATCATATGTCAGGCCACAAAACTATCTCAATAAATTTTTAAATTTAAAAATCAAAATTAGACAAAATATATTCTCTGCCACAACGAGATACAGCTAAAAATCAACAACAAAAGGAAAACTAGAAAATTCATAAATATGAAAAATTTAAAAACACTCAAACAAAAAAAATGGATCAAAGGAGACATTACAATGGAAATTAGAGAATATTTAGAGATGAATGAAAATGAAAACACAGCATACTAGAACTTACAGGATACAGCAAAAGCAGGAATCAGAGGAAAATTCAAGCAGTAAACATTTATATTTAAAAAGAAGACTATACTTTCAGGGATCATTTTTGTATTTCACTACGAGAAAAGTTTCTCTGAACGTGTGGAGCACCAAAAGTCATGAGGAGGGGGCACAGCATTCTCTTCTGAGCATGAGTGAAGCCAGTTCTCAGTGTGTTTTGCTGCAGCTGCCACTTTCCACTGATGATCATTCTTCTCTTGCTCTGGGATAGTAAAAGAGAAAGAATACAGTCTGAGTGGTTTCTGTTTTAATGTTGAAAAATAAATTTTAAAAAATTAAAATAGAAAGAAAAAGATATCAACTCAATAAACCTAATTTCGTATTTTAAGGAACTTGAAAAAGAAGAGCAAACTAAACCAAAAGCTAGCAGATAGGAGAAAGTACCTAAGAGCAGAGCTAAGATCAACAAACTGGGAAATGCAAAAACAATAGAGAAAGTAATGAAATAAAAAGTTGGTTCTTTGAAAAGATCAACAAAATTGATAAATATTTAGCTGAACTCACTAATAAAAAGAGAAGACACAAATAATCAAAATCAGATATGAAAGTGGGGCATTACTACTGAGCTTACAGAAATAAAAAGATTATAAGAGAATACCATGAGCAATTGTAGGCCAAAAAATTAGATAACCTAGCTAAAATGTACAGATTCTTAGAAACACAAATTACCAAAACTGACTCAAGAAGAAATAGAAAATCTGCACAGAGCTATAACAGAGATTAAATAAGTAATAATAAAAAAAGAAAGAAATAAAAAAAACCTCTTAACAAAAAGAAACCCAGGACCAGATGACTTCACTGATGAATTATACCAAATATCTTTTAAAATTTTTATTTTATTTATTTATATTTAAGAGATGAGAGTTTCACTCTGTTAGCTGTGGGTTATTCATAAATGCCCTTTATTATGTTGAGGAAGTTCATTTTTATTTGTAGTTTTCTGAGTGTAAGAAAGCCAGATAAACCACAAGGAAAGAAAATTACAGACCAACATTCTCAACATATATGAATATAGAATATGCAAAAATCCTCAGCAAAATACTAGCAAACTAAATCTGACAGCATGCTAAAAGATTATACTCTGAGACCAAATGGGTTTATACCAGGAATGTATAGAATATAAGGATGATTCAACATAAGAAAATCAATCAATGCAATACATAACATTAACAGAATAAAGGAAAAACAATATACAATCATTTAAATTGATGCAAAAAAAGCATTTAACAAAATTCAGTACTCTTCGTGATGAAAACTACTTCGAAAACTAGGAATAAAAAGGAACTTCCAGCTGGGCTCAGTGGCTCAGTTTGTAATCCCACGCTTTGGGAGGCTGACGTGAGTGGACTGCCTGAGCCCGCGGGTTCGAGATCCGCCTGGGCAACTTGGTGAGACCTCATCTCTACAATAAATCAAAAAATTAGCCGGTAGCGCACGCCTGTAATTCCAGCTACTTGGAAGGCTGAGGTGGAAGGATCGCCGGAGCCCAGCAGGTCGAGGCTGCGGTGGCCGGGAGCGGCCACTGCACTCCAGTCTGGGCGACAGAGTGAGACTCCAACTCAAAAAAAAAAAAAAGAGTTTTTATCAAGAAGGGATACTTGATTTTATCAAAAGCTTTTTCTGCATCCAATGATATCATCATGTGGTTTTAGTTTTTATATCTGTTGATGTTTTTAATTGCATTTATGTTCTTGCAGATGTTGAACCAGCCCTGCACCCCAAGAATGAAGCCTACTAGGTCATGGTAAATGATTTTTGACATGTGTTGTTGGATCTGAATTGCTAGACTCTTGCTGAGATTTTTTTGCGTCTATGTTCATCAGGGATATTGGCCTGTAATTCTATTTTCTTGTTGGATTTTTACCTGATTTAGGTATTAGTGTGATGTTAGCTTCATAAAGTGATTTGATGAAAGTTCTGTCTTTCTCAACTGCCTTGAATACTTTCAATATGATTGGTATCAGCTCCTCCTTGTATGTTTTGTAGAATTTCAATGGAAAGCCACCTCGTTCCAAGATTTTTTTTTTGTAAGTAGTTTTCTGACGACAAAGTCAACTTGCTGGATTGTTATTGGTCTATTTACTGTCTCAGCGTCTTCTTGTTTCGGTTTATTTACTGTCTCAGTGTCTTCTTGTTTCGTCTTCTTGGGATGTTGCATGATGTCAGAAAGCCCTCCATTTCATTTAAGTTGTCAAGTTTGTTTTCCTACAAGTTTACATAGTAATCTCTGATAATCTTTTGTGTTTATTTGGGGTCAGTTGTGACTTGATCTTTTGCGTTTTTGATTGTGTGTATTTGGGCTTTTTCTCTCTTTTTCTTGGTCATTCTGGCTAGGGATCCATCAATCTTGTTTATCCTTTCAAAGAACCTACTTTTTGTTTTGTTGATTTTTTTTGTTTTCCACATCCTATATTTTCCTTTTACTTTGGGGATCTGGATTCTACTACTAAAGTCAGGGTTTGCTTTCTAAAGTCATTTGTTAGGCTGCTCACTTGTGATCTTTCCATTTTCTTAAGTGTGTTCATAGAGATATAAACTTCCCTCTTAGAACTGTTTTCATGGCATCCCAGAAGTTTTTGAAAGATGTTTTTTCATTTTCATTTGTTTTCAGGAATCTCTTATTTTCTGTTTTGATTTCAGTGTTGACCCAGATACTGTTCCTCATAATGCTATTTAGTGATCATGTCTCTGTAGTTTTGGGGGAATTTTGTTGGTGTTGATATTTATTTTTATTCCACTGTGGCCTGAGAAGTTGCATGTAATATTTTGATTTTATGAAATCTGTTTCAAATGCTGAGGATATGAACAATCTTGGAATGCATAACATGTGGTGATGAGTAGAATGTATATTCTGTAGTTGTTGCACTGAGTGTTCTGTAGGTATCTATTAAGTCCATTTGGTCAAGCATCAAGTTGAAGTTCCAGATTTCTGTTGATTTTTTTTTTTGCTTTGATGGTCTATCTAGTGTTGTTAATGGGTTATCTACATCCCTAACTATGATAGTGTTAAAGTCAATCATTTTTTTTTAGTTTTCTTATTAGTTGCTTTATAAACATCGGTGCTCCTATATTGGGTGCATATATGTTAAGGATGGATATTTCTTTTTGATGAATTAAACTTTTTATCATTATGTAGTGTCCTTCCACATCTTTTCAAATTTTTGATAGCTTAAGGGGTGTTTCATCTGCATTAAGGTCATGACTGTTGTCTGCTTTTATGATGCATTCAACTGGAAACTCACTTTCCAGTCTCTAACTTCGAGTCTGTTATCCCTTGTGGTGAGATGAGTTTCCTGGATGCAGCAAACTATTGAGTTGTGTGTGTTTTTTTTAATCCATTCTTTGTCTTTCCAGTGGTGCATTTAGTCTAGTCATATTCAGACTAATTATTGAAATGTGATTGTTTATGCCTGTCATGAGGTTCTTATAAAGTTTGTTCTTTGGTTGTTTGTTTTATTTTAACTGTTGTGTTGATGTATGCATGTGTGTTCAAGTTTGCGGCCATGATGTACTCTCTGTTTATTCTGTGTTCTCCTGTTCTCTTGGGAAGTGCATGGTTATTCTTTTGTTCTTTCTTCTGTGCTTAGTACCTTTTTAAGTACCTCTTGTAGAGCTGATCTGAAACCTGCATAATCTCTTAGGGATTGGATGGGTGAGAAGGATTTTAACTCTCCGTACTGAATGAGTAGAAAATTTTTCATTGAAACTGTTTATCTTTGGGGATTTTGAAAACTGGAAAATAGTTCTTTCAATTTTGTAATGTTTCTGATGATAGGCCTGCTGCTATTCTGATTGTTTTTTCCTGGTAGGTAAAAACAATCTGCCTTTAGAGTTTTTTCTTTTGTACCTACTTTGTGTAGACAAATTACTATGTATCTAGGAGTTGTTTTCACTTGATGTCTTGCAAGTGTTCTCGACATTTCTTGTGTTTGGATGGTCACATCTCTGGTGAGATGGGGAGTTTTCTTGGGTAACCTCTTGTAATACTTGCTCAAAGGTGTTCTCTCCATTTTCTTTTCTTCTTCTGAGGTTCCAATCAGGTGTGGGTTCAGCCTCTTGGTATAATCTCACATCTTTTTGAAGCTTTGTTCTTTCTTTCTGTGTTTTCTATGTTATTTTTTTAATCAGGTTAATTTCATGTTTTGGTCCTCAAGCTCTGAGATTCTTTCTTCTGCTTGATTAATCCTGCTTTGCATGCTTGTCATTTTGTTATTTATTTCCTGGATGAAGTTTTTAATGGCCAAAATCTCTCTCATAAGTTCTATCAGTGTTGCCTCTTGTCTTTCTTGAACCTTATTCACTCTTCCATTCATTCCCTAATTCCTGTTCTATTCTGGGAACAATCATTGGCGACTTCCATTGTTTGGACTCTGAGGTCTGATTTTTCAGGTGTTGTCTCTTTAGCACATTGAGAACTACTTGAGTTCTTCTGTTGATTTTTTTTCTTATTTGTGACAGGTCTCTTTCTTTTCTCTTTATTTCCATTACTCAGTGGCAGTGGGAGGAGCTTTCACTTCTGATGTTTGCTCAGCTCTCTATTCTTCCTTGATTTGTTCTATTTTGAAACAGGGCTGAGGGTGGGAAGCCTTGCTGTAGTTTTGAAACACAAATAAGGTGGAGGATGGGAAGCTAGAATTCAGAAACTACTTCAAATCACGATGTTCACTGACTGGAGTATGTGTTCCCTGATACCCACTCCACACCACCACTCTATATGATGATGCGATGGGTATGTGAGTATATCCCCTGAGTCCTTGATAAAGTAACAACAATGAGGAGAAAAGAAATAAGTAGAATGAAATAAGACAGACAATAAGTAATAAAATAAGCAAAAGCAGAAACCAAAGCAAAAAACAACACACACACATACACACACACAAACAAAAACCAAAACAAACAGGAAAAACAAAACAAAACCCCAAACACAGGAAAATAGAGCAAGTGCCCACACACCCAACACAAAATAAAATGAGAAGAAAAATAAAAAAGGGAGAGCCAGGAGCTACGTGGGGAGGCAGAGCCTGGAGCTGGCAGTCACTCCCGGGAGCATCTTCCTGGGAAGGACTTTGCTAGTCTTAAAAACATGGCACTTGGCTTCTGCACCCTGGGAAGTGCTAGGGTCCAATCCTAGCAGCTGTGGCAGGAGATCCCTGGCCACTTGCTCCCAAGGCCCCACTCAGTCTGTCACTCACACACCCACTGACTCACAGACACGCATGCGAAATTGTCCATACACTCACTCACTCACATATTCTGACTGTCTCTGCCACCTCTAGAACTTCCTAAAATAATAATAATAATAAAACAGGGTATAAAACAAAAAGAAAATTAAGCTAATGTTAATTACCTTAAAAAAAGTATACTGCTGAAAGACAAGTCTGTTTTATGCTCAGTGAACAAGTAATCTTGAGTTTCTTATGAGGTAAGTACTATTACTGTCCTGATTTATAGATTTTTAACAAAAAATAAAGAAAATGAGGCAAAATCCCAGAAACAGAAATTGGCAGATGTAAAATTAAAACCTAGGCAGGCTGACACCAGTGGCTATGCTTGATTGCTAAATGCACACAACAAGAATTTATTCTTTTCTTTTCAAAGATCTCAAAAAACAAACAATAAAAGTACTTAATGAGAAAAATTGAATTATGTTCACAGATAAGTTTTTCAAAGGGAAAGGGAAACAATTTCCAAAACTGACAAGAATGTAAGGCATAAATAATCTTATTTCATTTTTCCAAAAGATATCTAAATGCATGATGATTGGAACTATATTAGATTAAATTTATCCCCTAAGGATCACAATAGATATTTCAATATAAGAGAACTGTTTTTGGGAAAGATGAATATTTCAATACAATAGCACTGGATAAACAGCGATTAAAAGGTGGCTAACTATAGAATCTTACATAAGTATTTCTCAAACATGTTTCTACTTTAAAACAATAAGATGTGTGTGCATCAACTATATATTATAAGTTGTGTCATTAAAAAATAGTCAGTAATTAATAGAAAATTCTCAGAACAAGACAAAAGAAATACAAACTATTTTTTGGTTACATATATGTGTGTGTGTTTATGTATGTATCATACAAATGTATGTGAGTACATATACACACATATACTTCATATATCAGATTTCAAAATGTTATTAACAAACCACTTGTAAAACAATGTTTCTGTTTTACTATTGCCTTTAGGTAACTGGAAGATTTTCTAAAGCCAGGAAAATTCTTAATGGTAGAGCAATTTGAAACTTGAGAAAGAAAAGAAATGAGTGTACAGCAATGAGATTTCAAGGACAGGAAGAAAGAAGTGGTTCAGATAAAAGGTAGGTGAATGAAATGTTGGTATGCCTTACTATTCAGGATGACAGTTCATTTAATTAATTATACCCTTTGCATTTTTTTATTAATCATTTTAATTTGCAAAACAAGTCTGTTTCCAAGCCATGCACATGCTGGTATAATAAAATTACTAGTTTATGAAACTTTATTTACATTCTATGACATAAGTACTCCCCAAATGTTTTCCCAGGGTGAGGAAAAAATGCACACAATTTTCTAAAAGATTTGCACTTTCATTCACCCTGGTGTTGAAAAATATAAAAGCTATTTGCAGAAGGATTGAGAGTACCTGAGTTTTGTGGATTTTTTTTTTTCCTAAGATGTATTTTAAATTCAGGTCAGAAAAGCTATTGTAATATTGGAATTGAAAAGAGCAACAGTGTTTTGACATCGTATATCTTGGTATAAACCTTGCATCATTCACAGTATGAGATGTCTTGAAACTCAACTAAGCATAGCAAAAAATCAAACAGGTTAAAGAAGTTTAAATAGCAAACATCGAGGTGTCTTCACTGTCCAGCACTGAGAAAACAGAAGGAGGTTGGGACAGAATAATACTGTACCATTTTTCATTCAAATTTATTGTGTACCTGCCATGTGTCAAGGACTATGTGAAGGACACAGGAAAGTAAAACGATTCTTATTCTTAAGAAGGGAATGATCTGACAACAGGTATTCATTCAAATATCAAACACCGAAATGTGCATTTTGCATGTATTACTTTTTAATCCTTACATTAATCTTATGGATATGATTATAATATAATTTTACAAATGGGGAAATAAACAAAATGTTAATCACATTATCTAGGGCACTTAATGGGCGAGTGTCTCATTCATATTAGAAACAAGTCTGCCGTAACCACAAAAGCTTTATACTTTTAGTTATAATGTTGTCTCTCCAATTATTGAATGGAACAATTCTTTCATGTAAAAAATTAATTCAAGTCTGGCAAGGTGGCTCCTGCCTGTAATCCCAGCTACTCAGGCTGAAGAGAGAGAATCACTTGAGGTTAGAAGTTTGAGACCAGCCTGGGCAACATAGAGACCATGTCTCCATATTTTTAAAAAATTTCCCAGGTGTGCTGCTCTGTGCCTGTAATCCCAGCTACTTGGGAGCTGAGGTGGAAGGATCTCTTGAGACAAAATAAATCTGAAGATGCAGTCCTGCACTTTTGTGTGGGAAATAGTATAAAAATTCATCTTTATAATTACCGGATATTTTATAATTTCTACCATTTTTTACAGATCTAGAAATAAATTTTTAAATTAATATGGAAAAAAAACCTAAGTAGCCAAAACAATCCCAAGCAAAAAGAACAAAGCCAAAGGCATCACATTACCAAACTTTAAAGTCCCCTACAAGGCTACAGTAACCAAAATAGCATGGTATTGGAACAAAAATAGCCACACAGCCTAAAAGAAAAAAATAGAATTGAGAACCCAGAAATAAAGCCATTAACCTAAAACCAACTTATCTTTGACAAAGTTGACAAAATAGGCATTGGTGAAAGGATGCCTTATTCAATAAATGGTGCTGGGAAAATTGACCAAATGAAAAATAATGAAGCTGGACAATTTCTCTCATATACAAAAAAATACCTCAAGATGGATTAAACACTTAAATGTAAGACCTCAAACTATAAAAATGCTGAAGAATGTCTAGGAAGTCTAGGAAACACACTTTTCGAGTCAGCCTAAGCAACAAATTTATTAGCAAGTTTTCAAAAGCAAATGCAGAAAAAGACAGCATTAGCAAGCAGAACCTAATTAAAATAAAAAGTTCTGCACCAAAAAATAAACTATCAACAACGTAAATAACCTTCAGAAAGGGAGAAAATATTTGTAGACCATCCATCTGACAAAGGTCTAATATTAAGAATCCATAAAGCACTTAAGCAAATAGATAGGGGAAAACAAATAACCCCATTACAAGGTGAGCCGAGGACTTCCGGAAAGATTTCGACAGAATGGGTCAGACTGTGAGACTCTCTGCCAAAGCGAGTGTCTGTAAAGACTCTCTGGGGGATAGGTATGTGCTGGTGGGCAAGCGAAAGTCCATCTGAGGGGAGGCTCAGATTCATGCCCCAGGGCTCCCCTCTGAAGGTGACTGCAAGTCCCCCCCACCCTGAGATTGGAGCTGCCACCACACAAGAGCATCTGCTGTTCACAGGGCTCTCCTGAGAAGAGCCTGCTAAATCCAGCTGATTCTCATCACCTGGTGCCTGGCCCTTACCATCCCCTGTTATAGCAAATTGACTGGAGCACCAGATCCAATCAGTGGAGAGGGAATACTGGGGAGAACCAGACAGAAGTCCCATCCCTGGTGAGGAAACGCTGACCGCAGACATTTTCTGTGTCCCAGGACCAAGCAGTGACCTGCATTGCCCTGTCCAACTCCTCCCAGCCTCCAACTTGGGACCTATGGTCAGCTCATCAAACTGGAAGAGACAGAAGCCTCTCCCCCTTGCTGGATCAGACACACGTCAGATCTGAGTGGCAGACTTGTCAGGCAGCAAGCCGGGTGAGTCCAGACCTGATCCACCCTCAGCCCATAGTAGGCCTGGGGCATCTGACCCAAGCTGAGAGCAACCCTTTCAGCTTACGTTGAGAGCAGAGCTGAAGGGAAGTTGGACTTACAGGAATGACAGCAGAGTGAGTTTGGTTCCTTGATCTTTTTTTTTTTTTTTTGGTCTGTTTGTCTTGCTGATTTTTGTTTGTTTTTTTGTTTTAGTTTTTTTCTCTTTTTCTGTTTTTGATAACGTTTTCATACTTGCTTTGTTTCTGTTATTTTATTGATTTTTTTTCTTTAGACTTCTTGTTTGTTTATGGGAAAAGTATATCAATAGGGAGGTTTTGTTGGTTTGTGTGTTTGTATGATTGTTCATATGTTTTACGTTTCTTTTTTACGCTTTTCTGTCTTTGTGTCTCTCTTCATTTGTTAGTTGGTATGTCTGTCTGTTTTCCCTCTTACTCTTCTGTCTCTCTACCTTCTTCTTGCGTCCCCTCCTTCCTTTTTCCATTCTTTTCCTTTTTCTTACCTCATTTTGCTTTCAGAGAACAAAACTAAACTCCCACTACATAGACAGATTATAAGGCAGTGAAAAGTGGGTTCCAGGGTGCTCACACACCTGTCAATGATTCCTGGGATTTGCAGATAGATTCTGAATCACAGCTCACCCCTCAATTGAATCTCAAAACTTCAAAAAGTACAGCCCCCAACCCGCAGTCCAGTTTCAGAATTGAACAAAGCCAGAGGAACTACATAAGGAAGAATAGGAGATTGAGCAAACAGTAAAGCCACCCTGCCATCCCTGAACAACAGAATTAGAAAAGAGGGAAAAAAATTGGGGAGGTGAAGGAAAATTTACACAAATGAAGAAAAACCAAAAAAAGAATATGGGTCTCACACAGACCCCTGGGAGGTCAGACACTGAAGAAACAGACTTTGGAACACAAGCACTGAAGAGCCCCTAGAACGAGAATGACTGGTCTCAAACTACAAACCCAGATATTAAGTCATTAATAGAAAGAATAAATAGAATTGAGGAGGGGCAAGAGGGAAGAATGAAGGAGTTGATAACTGAGATAACAGTAGGAAAGAATACTGTGAATGAAATAAATAACAAACTGATAAGCACAGAAAGCAGAATTAACCAAGCAGAAGAAAGAATCTCGGAGCTTGAGGACCAAAATATAGAACTAACCCTAATGGTCAAAAACAGAGAAAATAAGCTTTAAATGACAAAACAAAAATGTTCAAAATATGAGCGATTATTTCAAGAGGTCAAATCTAAGAGTAATTGGATTTCCTGAGACAGAGAGAGAGAGACAGAGACCGCCCTGAAAAAAAAATTCCACGGAATTATTCAAGAAAACTTCCCTCATCTCACCAGTGACACGACCATTCAAACACAAGAGATTCAGAGAACCCCTGCAAGACAACAAATGAAAAGACCAATTCCTAAACACATAGTAATTTTCCTAAGCAAAGTAGGTATAAAAGAAAAAATCTCAAAGGCAGCAAGAGAAGAAGGTCAGACTACCTACCAGGGAGGACCAATTAGAATAGCAGCAGATTTATCTATGAAAACACTTCAGGCTAAGAGAGCTTGGAGCACAATGTTCAAAGTTTTCAAAGATAATCAATTTCAACCAAGAATAACCTACCCAACTAAGCTAAGCTTCATCAGTGAGGAAGAATTAAAATATTTTCCAGACATTCAATCCCTAAGAACTTACACTGCCTCCAGGACAGCATTATAAGAAACACTTGAGAAAGTAGTAACCACAGATGAAAGGAAAAATATAACAACAATGTTCTTAATAAGAGTGCAGGAAAAAGATTGAAAACACACATGAATCAACCCAAAAATCAAAAGAAAGACAAAAAACAGGAACAACAAACTCCATAAGACCCTCATAACAGGGATAAACTCTCATATTTCAATAATTAGCCTGAATATGAGTGGACTAAATGCACCACCGAGAAGACATAGAATGACATAATGCATAAAATATCATGAGGCAGCAATACATTTTCTCCAAGAGACTCATCTCACCAGAAAAGACACTCACAGACTCAAAGTAAGATGATGGGAAGCAAAATTTCAGGCAAATGGACAACAAAAGAAAGCAGGAGTTGTGGTCTTAATATCAGACAAAAAACCCTTTAATCTATTAAAAATTAAAAAAGATACAGAAGGTCACTAGATAAAGATAAAAGGTTCAATCTCCCCCAAAGAAATATCCATTCTAAACATATATGCACTCAACATAGGAGCACCAACTTTCATAAAGCAGCTTCTAGGCAAACTTTAAAAAGATATTGACTCTAACACTGTCATAACTGGGACTTCAATACCCTACTCACAATCCTAGACAGATCATCAATACAAAAAACCAGCAAGGAGATCTGGAACCTCAATCTGACTCTGATATTAACAGAACAATCCACCCAATGACCACAGAATGTACATTATATTCATCACTGCATGGAATGTATTCTAAGATCAACCACATCCTTGGCCATAAATCAAGCATAAGCAAATTTCAAAAGATTGAAATTCTGTCATGCACCTTCTCAGACCACAATGGAATACAAATAAATATCAACACCAACGAAGTTCCTCCAAAACTCACAAAGACAGGGACACTAAACAGCATGATGCTATACAACTCCTGGGTCAATGATGAAATCAAAACAGAGATTAAAAGGTACCTGGAAACAAATAAAAATGAAGAAACATCTTACCAAAATCTCTGGGATGCCATTAAAGCAGTAGTAAGGAGGGAATTCATATCTCTACCGATGCACATGAAGAAAATGGGAAGCTCACAAGTTAAGAGCCTAACAAGTCACCCAAGGAAGCTGGAAAAGCAAGACCACAAAAACCCTAACTTCAGCAGAATAATCCAGACCACCAAAATAAAAGCCCAAATCCAGGACAGAGAAGACAAAAAGATAATACAAAACAATCAATGAAACAAAAAGCTGGTTCTGTGAATGGATAGACAAGATTAATGGTCCCCTAGTTAGAATGACCAAGAAAAAGAGATTAAAAGTCACAATCAGAAACACAAAAGATGAATTGACCCTAAAGAAATACAAAAGATTATCAGAGACTACTATGTATACCTGTATAGAAACAAACTTGGAAACCTAAAGGAAATAGAGGATTTTCTCACAAAATGCAACCTCCCCAAGTTGAAACAAGAAGAAATTGAGACCCTAAACAGACCACTAACTATCCAGGAAATTGACTATGTCATAAGAAAGCTACCTACAATAAAAAAGCCCTGGACCAGGTGGCTTTCCAGCAGAATTGTATAAGACATACAAGGAGGAATTGATACCAATCCTACTGAAAGTATTCCAGGCAATTGAGAAAGATGGAATTCTCCCCAAATCATTTTATGAAGCTAACATTACATTGATACCCAAGACAGTTAAAGATACAACAGAGAAAGAGAACTACAGGTCAATATCCTTGATGAACATAGATGCTAAAATTCTCAACAAGATCCTAGCAAACTGGATTCAACAACACATCTCAAAATTTATCCACCACAACCAAGTAGGATACAGGGCTGGTTCAACATTCGTAAGACCATAAACATAATTAAGTACCTCAACAGATGGAAAAACAAAAACCACCTGATTATATCATTAGACGCAGAAAAAGCACCCCTTCTTGATAAAAACCCCCGAACATCTAGGCATAGATGGAACATACCTCAAAATAGTAAGAGCCATCTACGAGAAATCCATAGCCAGCATACTGCTAACCAGACAGAATTTAGAACCATTTCCCCGAAAACTGAAACAAGACAAGGTTATCCACTCTCACCCCTCTTGTTCAATATTGTGTTGGAAGTCCTAGCTAGAGCAATCAGACAACAGAAGGAAATCAGGGATATCCAAATAGGAAAAGAGGAAGTCAAGTTATCCCTCTTTGCAAGCAACATGATACTATACCTCGAAAACCCAAGAGAATCTGTCAAAAACCTCCTAGCTCTGACAAAGGACTTTGGCAAAGTTTCAAGGTATAAAGTAAAGTGCAAACAACAATTGCATTTCTATACATGAATAATAAATAAACATAAACCCAAATAAAAAGCATAATCTCATTCACAATAGCCACAAAATAAAATAAAATAAA